>PVIH01011461.1:29621-69150 GCA_004025045.1 Sigmodon hispidus
TGCGTAGTATTCCATTGTGTAGATGTACCACAGTTTGTTAATCCATTCTTCAGTTGAGGGACATCTAGGTTGTTTCCAGGTTCTTGCTATTACAAATAATGCTGCTATGAACATAGTTGAACTAATACCTTTGGAGTGTGAATGTGCCTCTTTAGGGTATATACCCAGAAGTGGTATTGCTGGGTCCTTGGGGAGATTGGGATCAGAAACACCCTAGACTGACCCTTCAAACCCCAGTCCAACTGTAGGAACACCTGACTCACTCTTGAGGGAGGGGGGAAAGAACTGGATTTGGCCAGAAGTGGAAACTGATCTAAGCATTATTGGGTCAGTGGGAACATAGGACTGTCTGCTCCCTGCCCAGGGAGGGGATGGGGAGTTGCAGAGAAGAAAAATGACCAGATGTGTTGGGAGGGGGAAGAGACCTTGAATAAGGATATACAGGGATGGAAAAAAAATCAGAGGGAAAGATGAACACAAAGAAAATATATGTGTAGCAATCTTATTTGTATTTCCACCCTTGATAAGCCATGCTTATGATTCTTATCCTCTGTATAGTTATTGTTAACTCTTCCACATTTTAAATTCTTTTTACTGGTTTTTTTTTCTTGATAACTACAAAATAAAGAAGGAAAAAAAATAAAAAATAAAAATAAAAATAAAAAGAAATCTCACCTTGTATTCTTTATTATTGTTTCTCAGGGTTAGTTTTTGAAAGTGGTTGATATACCCAGGATAAGACAATTCACTTGTTATCTTGAAATTTCCTCTTTGATATTCTCAGTGATGTATTATTTTCATAAATATGCCTCTTTCATGATTTTTTCAAGGACTAAGTGGACACAGTTGTGGGTCTTGGATTTGGCACAGTTCCTCTTCTAACTTGCCTGAAAATCACTGTGACCCTGTCACCTTTCAAGGTACATCACTGTGAATGACACCATGGATCTTTGTCTACTTTGCTACACTCTTCTTTGCATTTGAGCACTGATTGTTTTCTACTCAAGAATAATGGCCTCTCTCTCTCTCTCTCTCTCTCTCTCTCTCTCTTTCTCTCTCTCCTCCCTCTCTCCATCCCTCTCTCCTCTCAAGTGATCTGACTTTCTGCATGTATATATATATATATATGTGTGTGTGCTTTAAAAGTTAATGTCAACATTAAGTAAGTTTCAAGCCAAAGCTAATTCTTATTTTTTGTTTAGTTCTTTGATAATTTCACACATTTGTACAATGTACTCTTGTTTCTCTTTTCCTCTATCCTCAGTCTCTGTCTCACACTTATCAACTCCCTCTTCCTTACCTATACTTTCTCCAGAATCATAACTTTTAGTTTTATGACCTATTTACTTTAACTAGGACAATCTGTGTGACCACTGACTCCCATTTTCCCTAAAGCTGTCTGTAGGAAATAGGTCAGTAGCAAGGGTTAGTGCTCCAAGTTTCCCCTCCATCCATGTCTGGATGCTGACAGGCCTTTTCTTCTGTAAACCCCAGGCAGTTATCTGCAGTTGTTAAAAGTCTGGAATTAGAATGGCTATGTACTCTTGGTAGAAAATATTTCTTAGCCTCTCAGTTCCTCTCTTTATTTTCTGGCTTTTCTATTTTTTTTCTAATCTTCAATAATGTTCCCTCAGCTTTGGAAGTGATGATATAAATGCCTTGTTGAGGACTAAACACTCAACTATCATTTATTCTCAGGTTCTTGTGTAGTCGTGTATTTCACCAACTTTAGTCAATATATATTGAAAACTCAGAGACAGATATTGGGGAAAGGCTGGAATATCAGAAACAAACCACAGCCAACCAGCCAACTCCTAGGCCTAATTCCAGGAATCCTCTAACTAAATGTCTCTGAGTCCTCAGCTAAAAAGGAAAGTAAAATCTCTGGGAAAGCTGAAAGAAATATCTTCTCTTGCTCTGTCAAGCTCTCTTAACTTTCTCTTCCCATATACCTACAGCTAGAATTAGAGGTGTGGGTCACCCCTTCCTGACTTGGCTTGATTTTGTGGTTAACTTTGATATTCCAGATTAATTTTATTAAATCTGTCTCACCACAGTCATTAGTCCCTGTATTTACCACCTTTTACTGGTAAGTGGTTTTTCTGATAAAGGCTAAAAGTAGTAATTATCTATTGGTATAAATATATATTTAGAAAGTGGTTCAAAACTATGTCAATTTATTTAAATAACAGAATTAAATTCTCTCTATGGCCCGTAATTATATCTGTCATGGAATTTTAAGTGAGTTTACAATATAAGATATTGCTTCCCCACTGAGGAGTCACCCTCACCCAACTAGAGAGCAGCTAGTTACCTCCTCAAGAGTCCTGCCACTATTGCACAGTGGCGTATCCTACCTAGTAGACTGGTTTTAGGGTTCACTGCTGGGTATCATAAAGAAAACAATTGCCAGCACTATGAAGGCTGTCGAGCTATGTGAAGGCTACAGAAGCTAATAAGTTTTGTCATTAATTTCACTTAGTGACTAATCAAATAATAAATGAAAATCCATTATGAAACTACCAAAAGGGTACATGCTGCACACAAAAGGTTGAATTGTACATTTTCTCTAGAAGTAAAAAGATGATAGCTTTATGGTCAGAAGTGAGTTCTCCAGGCTGCATAATTTTACTTGTGATTTTTAACTAGCTAGTGTAAATATGCTTTTTCTAAAATTGAGGCCACAACAGTATGGAACAAGTTAATTCCATTCAATTATTTATACCTTTCCCTGGAATCTTACCAAAATGACATATAAAAGTATTTTTTTAAAAACGTCAAAACCTATGTAAAAATAAAAAGGGATAGTAAAGTCAAAGACTACAACAGGATGAAAATATTTATCAACTATTTTAACGTTGGAAATATGACAGGGTGACTGACATCAAACTATACCAACCTTATAGAAGAACCACAGAGAGCTCCAGCCTATTTGTCCTGTACATGCCTGAAAAATGCCAAGAAGGGTAGTTTTACGTACCTGGTAAAACAAGATAGAAGGTTGAAATGGAACCTAGGAATATCTATGAAAAGACTTGGAAACATGTTAGACTACCCTAATCCTTGTCAATACCATGTGGTTATTATTTCTTAACCCAGAAGTGTGAGGGGAATGGAGTTTTCTGACTGGATACTAACTGAATGAGTTCTATTGGGAATACTAACTATACCTGAAGATAGTTGTGATGAGCCTCACTGAGACCTTACACTATCATCTCTCCCCTGCTCTGTCCTTAGAGTGTCCTCTGCTAGGTAATTTCTAAGAAAAAAGCTGAAAAAGCTGAGTTTTTGAGGGTGTGTGTGTGTGTGTGTGTGTGTGTGTGTGTGTGTGTAACTTGATTGAAAGGCCCTGTATGTTGAACTTGACATTCAATGACATGTTGTACTAGTGTTTGTATTATTGCTTACAAAGAAACTTCACAAAAGCAACTTGAATAGGAAGGGCTTACTTTGCTTCACAGTTTGAGGGCATGCTTCATCAGAGCATGGTAATCATGTGGGCAGAAGTGTGGGTGGGGCAGACATTGTTCTGCAGTTGTAAAGCAGAGAGAGCTGAATACTACTGATTTCTCTACTCATTTCAGGTTCCCAGCTCATGCAACAGTGCCACCTTTGTTTAGAATGGGTCTCCTCACATCAATTAGCCAACTCTAGAATCTTCCCAGTGAACAGTCTCCTAGATGCTTATGAAGTCTGTTAAGTAGAAAATGAATATTATCCATCACATAGAGTCTATAAAGTTGATAATCAATATTATTCATCACATATGCCTAAAATTTAATTTGGCCACTTTATAAGATCGCTAGTTGTCACAATCCATCATGTGGACACAGTTTTCTATCATGATTTCTGTGTGTTTCATTCTTAAATGTGAAAAAACTTAAAATCAAAATTAAAAATCCTTTCCTGAAAACATCCAAAGGGTCAGATGAATGAAAAGAGAGAGGAAAGAGGAGCATAAGAATCAGAGTAAACTCAGATGAAACAGAGGCAGGTAGGACAGCATGCCCCAGTACATAAATAGACACACACAGTCACAGCTATTTCCAACTTAACTACAAATTAAAATTCTCACAGAGATTGTACATATGAAACAGATAAAAAGCCATTAGGTAAAAAGAAAGCAGATAAGGACAGCTTTTAGAGATAAAACAAAATGCTAACATAAAAATTTTAATTTAATGTATTTAAAGTTAACAACTCTCCAAATCTTTTTATATCACTTCTCTCCAAATCCTGTCATGATTCTTCCATTGATAGCCAATATGGCTACTCATATATATTTGAGTAGGTTTCTAGTACTAGTCATGATTTCTTTTTTCTATTAAGTGAGCCTTAAGTCCAATTAGACATTTGTAATTTCTGCCAAGAAATGAATGCCACTAATGCACTTTATAGGATATTTTGCCATGCTGGTTAATGTAGTTCATAGGTATCATAGCTGGAGAAGACTACGACTGCTTCCCTCTCTTGGCAGGTTGCATAGTAAACCTAGTACTATAGAAGCTAGATTGTAAAAGGGAGGTTTTCAGGTTGGATCTGGTTTGAATAATCTAAGTCCTGTGTTGTAAGTGTGCAGTATCTGCAGCAGCATGGCCCTACCTTCAACTTCCAAGAGGCAGACAAAGACATCATAGGAATTCTAGTATCTAGACCAGCAGTTGAAACTTGATGGGATACATGACACTTAAATATATAATCCTAAATAGCATAATCTTGAAAGCTGAAATGTTTAAATATCAAAATCCCTAATGTCTCCATATTGAATATTACAATTCTGACAGATTAAAAATTCTAAATGCTAAACCACAGAAGCTCAAGTAGTAGAAAACATAGTGCCCATGAGCAGACTGTAAGATGGGCAGAAAGACTAATTGTGGGGAAGGAATTGGCCAGGCTATATAATAATGATGAAAACAAATGTGCCATTTGCCTGAGTTGGCGTTTCCATCTCACTGATGAAATTCCAGTTTTAGTGAAGTAAAGCCACATGTGTTGAAGGAAGACAGTGATGTTGCTGACTGGTTTAAAAGAATGCACAGAAGGATGAAAAGACATACCATGGTTTTCCTGTATTGTTTCCACTATATTTGTGGCCTATGAGTACATGCAGAATGAATTTTCAAGTGCCCAAAACAACGTAGAAAAAGAATACAGAAGACAGGAGAATTTAAGTGGGAACCCTTTTCAGTGCACATAAAACCTTAGTAGAGTTTCATAAAGAGCGACATACAAGAAGCAGAGGGAAGATATTTGTTCAAATTCTGATATCAAACTCTGGCCTCCACACACATAGTATTAGCAATTTCACCTGCATGCATACATGTATAAACCCATTAAACACACACACACACACACACACATACACCACAACGATGTCAGTACCTAATGAAATCTAGAAGTACTTCATGTGAGTGAGAATTATTTGTCAGAAAGAAAATTAGGAGCAGAGAAAAAGGACACCTTCCTATCCACATTAGATATAGTCTAGTATATTACATATTTTACATATTTTAAAAGTTGTGAACATCTAATAGTTACATAAAATAAAATTGTAGAATTAATAATTTGAGGTGTTTTAAATTTTCAAATAAACCAAATTCCCATACAAATATCAAATGTTTATGGTTGTAGAAGAATTTTTTTTTTTTGGCTTGAGAATGCAAACCTCCTTTCACTTCACATAGCTACCTCAGAATGAGGGAGAATGTCAGAGTCACCGAGAATTTCAAAATAGAGAATTACACCATCCTAGAAATGAGTAAGCTATTCCAGGAAGAAGTAGTAAGATTATTTGTTTCTAGCAGTCCTTGTAGTATATAATAAAGGGAAGGTAAAGATTTTTAAAATATAAAACCAGTTTTATAGCAGATGGTTTAATGAAAAACCAATAACACAGAGACTCAATATAAATATTATCTATGGAGAAAAGTTAATTATTATGAAAATTTAACCTGTTCTACAATGTGGACATCTTAGCACAGTCCTACAGAGAGGGTTACATGCACACTGGCAGCAAGCACTGCTGCATATACCATGCATGATCTTGAACACATCTCTTTGTGATCATGATTTATAATGCAATGGATATTTCAAGGCCTTTCCATGCTATAATTTCATAAAAAATTTATGTCAGCTGAATTATTGGATACTGAATTCACCAACATTCTCAATAAAACTCATAAAAATGTAATAGTGCTCTTTTTATTATTTTGTTTTATTTTTACATACTATCCTACTCTATAATCCTGGCTGGCCTGGAACTCTCTTTGTAGACCAGGAGGGTTTTGAACTCACACAGATCTGTTTGCCTATGCCTCCCAAGTGCTGGGATGAGGGGATGGGGAGAAGAGAGAGTGACTGAGAATGGTCAGGAGGGAGAAAGGAGTTTGAACAAGGGGATATATGGATAGAAAATGAGACTTTATTTTATAAAAATAAAAGAAAAACCTTAGAAACATGATTCAGTTGAATATGAAATAAAAGGTAAATGTATGCATATTACTGAAAATATAAAAGATAGTGCCATGCAGCCTTCCAGATTTTTTAATCCCCAAATCTCAGAGAAAACAAAGAAGAAAGCATAGCTACAAAATAGAGGATGGAGACAGTGGCGAATCAAGACCACACTGCAGCAAAGGCGGTTATTTTGGAATCTGGTTGTTATGGCTCCTAAGATGTAGAATTGCATTCTCCTGATTTTCTCTAATTTAAGCATATTTTTATAAAGGAGATGCGGTCTAACTGACAATTGCTATTCTTGAGTTTCTTAGTAAACTGCTGGAAAAGTGCCTGTCAAAACAGGCTCTTTTATTCTGGTTTGAGTTTCTCATCAAATTCTCATTTTTTTTTCCCTTATTGTAACAAACTGGATGGGAACACAGAAACTTTCAAGGGTGATATCACATTTGTATTACTCTTTTGTTTTCAAATAAATTTAAGAAACTTTATTCACAATACCTTAATGTGGGCTAGTCTTTTATGAAGATCTTGGAGAAATATGTCCAACAAAGGGGGCTTGGATGCTGCGAAGATGAAAGAAAATAGAAATGTGACTATAACCAACCTCACCATTCCCCTGGCTTCCTGCTGACCCTCCCCCCAGAACTGCCGGCTCAGCACTGCACAGTCTTCATGCCACCACCTGATGGCATGTGGAGGGGATTTATATAAATTACTGGGTAACAATTTGCATCCATTTTTGGAAAATTGGAAAGGGTATAATTAGGGAAGTAGTGACAAGAAATTCTGGAAGAAAAATGTCAGTGAACGTCACAAACTAGTAGTCCCCAAGAGTTCACCTGGAATCTACTGTAAGGAAGGTTGTTAATAATTAGGTAGATAGCATGTTTTAACTTTTGACATGGTGACAAATTCCTGAAAGAGTAACAATATGAAGGATGAAAGACTTATAGCAGCTCACAGTTTCAAAAGTTTTGTGTACCATCAGCTAGTTGCATGCTCTGGGCTTGAGATAAAGCTAAACATTAGGGCAAGCAGCATGCTGACAGGAGATGAAATAGGAAGGAAGTAGGGAGATACATCTTTCCATGGTACAGGATTCACTTCCTCCCTGATCCTTACTTTCCACAATTTCATAACTTCCTAGTAATCTACCCATACCTTGAATCTATCAGTGAATTAAATTGTTGATTTGGTTAGAATCTTCTTGATCTAACAACCTCCTCTAAGGCATACCTTTTATTACAGCTTGAATCAGGACCAAGTCACCTAATACATAATTACTTTGTAGTACATTTCATATCCAAACCATCATACACAGGTGCTTCACCTGGCTGTCGCTAGTCACTTACCATAGTGATCCTAGTGCTTTCCCAGTTAGTTCATAGAGAGCTTTCATGAAATCATATATTCTCATAAAGGCTAATCTCTTTTACCATTTTGGGAGTTCATTTTCCAGAAAGTAGTTTTTACTCATCAGGATAGGTATTGGTTCTGAATTTCTACTTGTTTTCATCTAGTTCTGTATATTGGTGAGATTACTTTTATTCTGTTATAATATGTCTTATGAATTGATTCTTATCAAAGACTTTGACTAATGATAAAGAAAGAAATCAGCAGGCCAATGTCAGTGGAGTCACTGAGGCTATACAGTTGTCAAGTCAATTATTAAAGAGTCTGTTGTGGCTCTATTAGAATATATCATTTAATGAGAAACATTGTTTACCTGGTAGAAAATACAGATTCAGGACCCAAGGCAAATACTGAAGGAGGCTAAATTTGTTTGCCATCAAACTTTTAATTTTTTTCAATTGGAAATGTTCTATTACTTGGAAATTTGGATTATACCACCTAGTAATTTTGGCTTTTAATGTGGGTAAGAATATTGTGAAAAATATTATTACCTCAACAGGATTATGATTAAGATCTGAGTTGGGGATTTTGCTCTACAATTTCATCATCATTTGAGTATGAAGTGTCTCCCATAAGCTTCTGTGCTGATTACATGGTGTCCAGCTGAAGGGGTTGTGGATAAGAGAGAATCTAGGAAAATTTTAATATTTTTGAAATATGGGTTCAAGCTAGAGGAAGTATGTGCCAGTGGTTACAGCTTTGAATTGTATATTTGGTCCTGACATCCTTGTCCCCTCATTCTTTCCTTGTCCACAGTGTAATGAAGAGTAGCACTCTTCATATGTTCCTACAGAAATACTGTAAACAACATATACGAAAACAGTCAACCATGAACAGATCCCTCTGAAACTGTGAGCCTAATAATTATTTGATCTTTTGGTTGATTATCACAATTTGGCCTCCTAAACAAGAAAGGTAACACTAATAGGGACAATGGTTTAAGAGACTAAGAACATATTTGTTTTAGTGTAGCTACAGGTAAAAGTTATGAGATGCTTTCAAATCTATAAATATGCTTGCCAAGCACTTATGTATCTCAAACTCTGAGCATTGCAGGACATATTCTCCTGATCATTTGGGAGCATGACTAAATCTACCTGCTAGTACTTCAGGTACTGTTCCAGGTAGTAAAGGAAAAGAATAACCCAGCACAGCCAGTAGCAGAAATGGTAGTTTAACTTTCACCATGATTTTCTTCTTTGTGCAGAAGTTGTACTTCAAATTAATACCCCCTTCTGCTCTTCCTTCTGAATGGTGGTAACTATGTTTTCCACTTAGCTTCCAGGGTATAGAGTAATGAACAGAACTATGATGAAGACAGTACAAGAAAAGAACAATATAGGAAACTGTGGCTTTGGTCCTAGAGCTAAGGAGTTTTACTTATCTCTTTTTGGGAGCAGGTGGACTTTCATTGGAAAAAAAAATTATTTGGAAACATATCACTGACATTCTGTGCACATAGATATGGAAATAAGATAGAGAAGAATTTGTTTGTCATAGTCAAATCAGTCTCATTTTTTTATCTTTCTCACCAGCACATCTGCTCCCTATTGAATAATTGTTTCCTCATCACTGAGTACAGTGTGTAGGACTTCTTTTTTTGAGCATGTATTTTCTTGAACAAGGAATGGGACATAATTTCATGTAGGTGAGTGAAAGGTCCCTCCTCATTTGTGTTGTTCAATGAACAAGTCAACTGGCCACCTTCAGAGACAGATTTCATCTTTTGTGGTAGTGTACTAACTAAACTGTCCTATTACTATAATACAGTTTAATCCTATATAATTTCTACCTTCAGACTGTGTTGTGAGTCTCAAACAACTTCTCAATAAGTTTTATCTTGTTCAAGCTAGCCAGGGAAGTTGCTCCACTTATTAGGATGTAACTGATGTGGGATGGCTTTCTGTACACTGTGAATTACCATTGGATAAGAAAGGAACTGTTTTGGCCTATGGCAAGGCATCTTAGAAGCAGGCTGCAGGAAATCCAATCTAACTCTACCCTATTTCCCCTTTAGGAGTCAGACAGAGATACTGTGAGCTGTTGCTAAGGAGGAAGTTGTAAAGCAATTTAGATAATCCACAGGCCATGTGGTGAGACAGATTAATGGAAATAGATTGAGTTAAGATGAAAGAGCTAGCTAGCAATATGCCTGAGCTATAGGCCAAGCAGCACATAATTAATATAAGCCTTTATATGATTATTTGGGATCAAGCAGGGGTGAGCAGTTTATTTGGGACTGCTGGTCTGCATTTTGGGTTAGTTTGGGCCAGAAACTAAATACAACATGGGAAAGACCATCGTGAAGCTATGTCCCGTGATGAACTCTATGTATAAGTAGCTATGTACACACCACATGTACATGTGATAAAGTTTACTTCATAAATTGAACAAGGAAAAATACCAGCAATAAATGATGAAAGAGAATGATTGAAATTGTATACTCTAATAAAGCTTTTGCAAATGTAGCTTTATTCTTGTGAGAAGATTTAGACAAATGCTGGCATTCTTGGACCAGTTGTCTTTATTTCATTTCCTGTTGCTGTGATAAAAATACTCCGACAAAAACAACTTAAGGAAGAAAAGATTTATTTGCTATTCTGTCACTGACAGAACTTGAAACAGTTAATTTCATTAATATTAACAGTCAAAAGCAGAGAGAAATGGAGTAATGATGGTATGACAATGCTCAGCTTGCTCTCTTCTTCCCATTCAGCCCAAGCTACCCACATTTAGAATGTCTTATCATCTCAATTATCACAATAAAAATTCTTCACAGCTCTGCTCATTAGCCAACAGAATATAGACAATTTCACATTGAGAAGCCCTTCCCAGGTGATTCTATGCTGTGTCAAGTTTACAATCAAAACCAGCCTTTACAAAGAAACTAGTATCTTTCAAAATCATGCAGAGTGAAAACCTGGTAAAGAGGACCATTACATTTTTGTTGCATGCAATTATTTGCTGATAAAGAATCAAAAGTTATAGACATTCAGGCAAATGTTCAGGAAAATTAATGGTATGAATTGCTTAAGGAACATAGAAAATAATAAAATAAAAATTGTTGGAAAAATTTAGATTTATGGCAATACTTTTTACCTTTTAATTGTATTGGGCATGTTAGAAGTTACAAACCTCATTCAAGAAATCCATAACAGAAGTCATGCTATTTGGAAACAGACATCAATAGGTGAGTTGAAGAACAGGGAACTCTGGAGTTAATTCTACTCAGAATGGGATGAAAGAGAAATTGAGTCATTTAAAAAGTGTTTTACCTCACTTTGAAAAAAATAAGTTAAGTGATTTTTTTTTTTAATCCTGAAGTGATCAAAATGCACTTAGCATCTTTTCTTATAGTTTATGTGGGAAGTAAAGGGGAAAGTATGTAAATGTCCTGACAATTCATAAAGCACCAAATAAAGGTATTGGCATTGTTGTGATTATTATGGCCATGCCTATTGTCATTTAAATTCAGTAATAGTGAGCTGTATAATATTCTCTTTTAAATTATTATTTTCAAATTCCCAGGTGAAAGTAAGTTCCAAGAACTCCAGAACTTACTGAGTAGTTTAAATATCCACCTTTAAAAGTAAAAAAAAAAGTATCTCTATTTTTTACTCATGAATGAAAAATGTGACAGGAAGAAAAATTGGGTTTTATATATTACTTTTTCCTTTGCTTGGTTATTAATATTTCTCTTGAAATAGGATCGCACAGAATAGTTCATCCAGGCCTCTAAATCCCTATAGAGATAAGTTGTCTCCTGAACAGAGGTGTTATTACCTTAGCCTCCTGAGTACTTCAGGTTAGTCTTCTTCTTGTTAATACACAGAAAATTAAAATGATGTCAAATTGGATTCTTGGACAGTTTTTCTAGATTGCTTTTTTAAGGAATTCTGAACAGAATTAAGCAAGGATGTGGTGATGTGTGCTGTGTTTCTGTATGCTGTGAATTATCATTGGATAATAAAGAAACTTTTGGCCTATGGCAAGGAATCTTAGAAGCAGGCGAGAAATTTGAGCATAGATAAAGGAGAAGGAAGGAGTCAGAGAGAGATGCTGTGAACTGTGGAGAGAGGAAGATGTAAAGGAATTTAGGTAAGCCAGGAGCCTGATGGCAAGAAATAGAGTAACAGGGTTAAGATGCAAGAGCTAGCTGATAATATGCCTGAGCCACAGGCCAAACAGTTTGTAGTTACTATTAGACTTTGTGTGATTATTTGGGACCAAGCAGCTATGGGTGGTTTATTTGGACTGCTGGACCAGATCTAGGAACTAGGTTGGGCTAGAAACTAATATTACAATGTGGATATCAACTAAAACTATGTTTACAAATGAAAATTTTGGGCTATGATATAAATTTGCAATCTTTTGATATTTATAGATTATCTGAAAATATTAGAAAGTTTAAAATAAATATATTGAGAAAATATATTAAAAATAAGAAAAAAATCCAGGTATGGACTGGGGCAAATTTATGCAGTATGTGGTTGGGTATAAAATAGGAAGATATTTCTTCTTTGCAAATGGATTGTCATAAAGGTAGGGAAGCAAATAAAAAAATGACATTATGAGGCAAGAGAAGGAAAGTAATAAGCCGTGCAAATTTTTATACTGGCTTGGGAATTATAGTGAAAGAAATGTAGTCATGAAGTTTGGCAATGTGGAGGACATTGGTGATTGCATAGAGAGTAAAATTAGTGCTGCAAGACAAAGTCATTTTTTTTTTAATGAGTGAAGAGGAACTAGAAGAGAATTAAGATTTCTGATGTTACAAAAATGTTACTAAGATTCAGTGAAACTATTCATCAGTTAAAAAAATGATATGCTAAAATTCACGGGCAAATGGATGGATTTGGAGAATATCCTCCTGAGTGAGGTCTCACAAACATAGAATGATAAGCAGGGGTTGTACTCATTAGTGGACTTTAAGCAAAAACATCCTTATTTCATTTAAAGATGAGGGGTGAATAAAGAGTTTTAAAACATACACACAAAAACAAACAAAAAACAAACAAACAAACAAAAACTTCTCGTTTGACTGTAGACGGGTTGCTTAGCAGGAATTTTGTGGTGGCCATTGTGCATTCGTGGGCATTTGTGACCTAATGTGCTTTCCTTATCTGTTGCTGAGCCTAACCTGGCTTCAGGAGCCTTAGATTTTATTTTATACATTCCATGTATTTTAGAGAAAAGAGAACACAGAGAATAGTTATTTTCATTATTAAAATGCCTACATAAGAACAAATTAACTACAACTATTGTTAAATATGAAGCTGCTTTTATCAAGTTTCTCCATTTAATATCCTCAATGCTGTATCTTTTTAAAGAAATTTCAATACAATTGTGTCTTTTATATAGTAATAGATGTTGATAAATAAATAGATAGAAAAGTTTAAAAAAAGATTCAGTAAACGCAACATGAATATACAAAACAGGAAGTATGAAGCTGAGAACTTCTTTGGTTAGAGTTACCCCGAGACATTTGATGTTCTTTGCAGCTATTGTAAAAGGTGATGTTTCCTTGATTTCTTTTTCAGCCTTTTTATCAATTGTATATAACAGGGCTATTGATTTTTGAGTTAATCTTGTATGCTGTCACATTGCTGAAGGTGTTTATCAGCTGTAGGAGTTCCTTGGCAGAATTTTTGAGGTCACTTAGGTATATTATATCATCTGCAAGTAGTGTAAGTTTGACTTTTTCCTTTTCAGTTTGTATCCCCTTGATCTGTTTTTGTTATCTTACTGCTCTTGCTAGAACTTCATGTACTATAGTAAATAGATATAGGGAGAGTGGAAATTTGTGTTCCTGATTTTAGTAGAATCACTGTGACTTTGTCAAGCCCAATAATCCAGAAATCCCACTCATGAGCATACACCCAAAAGATGCACATTCTTATCCCAAGGACATTTGCTCAGCTATGTTCATAGCAACATTATTTGTAACAGCCAGAACTTAGATACCCCTCAACTGAGGAACTGATTTAAAAGTGTGGTACATTTACACAATGGAGTAATACTCAGCAGAATAAAAAAGAAATTACATCCTGAAATTTGCAGGCAAATAGATGGAATTAGAAAAAAAATCATCCAGTGTGAGGTAATACAGACCCAGAAAGACAAACATGATATTAATCACCCGTAAGTGGATTTTAGACATAAAGCAAAAGATAACCAGGCTACAGTCCATAACCCCTGAGCAGCTAGGTAAGAAGGAGGAACCTAAGAGAGACATCATGAACCCTTCAGGGAAAGAGGAAGTAGAGAAGGTATCCTGACAATAAGGGGGAGGGGGTAAGGGGAGATGAAAAGAGAACATGAGGGAATGAGATGGCTGAGTTGGGGAAGGGACAGAGAGGGAGAACAATTAAATATATACATTGATAGAGGGAGACATTACAGGGTTAGAGAGAAACCTGGTGCTAGGGAAATACCTAAGTATGCATGAAGAAGACCCTAGTTAAGACTTCAAGCAATAATAGAGAGGCTGCCTAAACTGACCTTGCCATATAATCAAATTGATGAGCACTCTAATTGTCATTAAAGAAACTTTATCCAGCAACTGACAGAAGTAGATGCAGAGATCTACAGCTAAGCACTGAGTCCAGTAAGAGAGAGGGAGGAGAGAGTATATGAGTATAGGGGTCAAGTTCATGGTGAGGAAACCCACAGAGACAGCTGGCCCAACCTATTGGGAGCTCACTGACACTGAAACGATACCTGGGGAAGCTGCATGGGACTGAACTAGGCCCTCTGAATGTGAATGACAGCTGAATGGCATGGGCAGTTTATGGAGCCTCTGGCAGTGGGACCAGAATTTATTCCTAGTGCATGAACTGGTTTCTTGGAGCCCATTTCCCACAGAGGAACACCTTGCTCAGCCTCAATACTAGAGGAGGGGGGATCTTGGTCCTACCTCAATTGGATATGCCAAACTGCATGCAGTGACTCACCCTAGGAGTCCTGTCTTCTCTGAGGAATGGATTGGGAGATGGAGTGGGGAGCTGGGGGATGACTGTGAACAAGACAAAGAGGGGAAACATTGGTTGGCATGTTAAGAAAAAACTCTTAAATAAAAAATAAAAAAATTAAGAACTGGGGTGGTAGATTTTATAAATATTCATTTGCTTTTCAGAAATTATTTCAAATCAAATCTCAGACACATTTTTAAAGAGGAATAACCAATATAATTCATTAAAATTTCATCATAAAATTTATAATGGTTACTTAAAAAATGGTTTATGAGACTGAAGTGGAAAGAAATGTGATTATTTTTCAATTCTACCATCTTAGTCAATGCTCTTTTTAAAAATCAATTATTTATATCTTTCTATCATCTATATCTATCAGCTGCATATCCCAGTTGCAGTTTCCCCTATCTCCTCTCTTCCCAGCCCCCATCACCCTCTGTTCCCACCCCCAATCCATTCCTCCTTTATTTCTGTTTAGAAAAAGACATGATATTCAATAACTGGCTGTAAGACTGAGCACCTCCTCGTGTATTAAGCCTGAGAAAGGTGACCTATTATAGGGAATAGGGTTCCAAAGTCCAGTAAAAGAGTCAGAGACAGCTCCTGTTCCCACTATTAGGAGTCCCACAAGAAGACCAAGCTGTACCATATATGCAAAGTGCCATATAGGCTCCCTGGTTGTCAGTTCAATCTCTAAGAGTCCCACGTTAGTTGATTTTGTGTGCTTTCTTGTGGTATCTTTGTCTCTTCTGGCCCCTACAATTCCTCCTCCCTCCTCTTCTGCAGATTCTTTGAACTCCACCTAATATTTGATTGTGGGTCTGCATCTGTTTCCATCAGTTGCTGGATGAAGCCTCTCTGATGACAATTGGGCTAGGCACTTATCTGTTCACAGAAGATGGCCAGTTCAGGCTATTTATCCGCTATTGCTAAGAGTTTTAGCTGGGGCTATCCTTGAAGATTCCTGGGAGATTTCCTTATGCCAGGTTTTTACTTGACCTTGAAATGCCCCCTGCCCTGTTTCCGATAGTCTCTTTCAGTATCCCTCCATCTCTCCCTTGCAACCTGATTGCTCCTGTTACCACCTCACCCACTCTCAGTCTACTCACAAATCTCTTCTATTTCCCTTTTCCAGGGAAACCCTCACTCCTGAATTCTCCTTGTTTCCTACTCTCTCTGAGTCTATGGATTATAGCATAATTATTCTTTATTTCATAGCCAATATCTACTTATGGGTGAGTACTTACCATGTTCTTCTTTCTCAGTCTGGGTTATCTCATATAGGATGATTTTTTTTTGTTTAGTTACATCCATTTATTCCTAGTGTCCTTATTTTTAAAGGTGAGAAATACTCCATTATGTAAATGTGCCCCATTTTCTTTATCTATTCCTAGGTTGAAGGACATCTAGCTTGTTTCCAGGTTCTGGCTATTACAAATAAAGCTGCTATGAGCATAGTTAACCAAGTATCCTTGTGGATATTTATTGAGTATTTTTAGGGTATATGCCCAAGAGTGTATATTTGGGTCTTCTAGGAGACTGAGTCCCAGTTTTCTGAGAAACCACCATACTGTCTTCCAAAATGGCTGTACAGTTTGCATTCCCACCAGCAAAGGAAGAGTGTTCCCCTTGCTTCACATCTACTCCAACATGAGCTGTCACTTGTGCTTTTAATCTTAGCCATTCTTGCAGGTGTAAGATGGAATCACAGAGTCAAATCATTTTAATTTGCATTTCCTTTATGGCTTGGGATGCTGAACATATCTTTTTAAGTTTTTCTCAACCATTTGAGATTCTTTGGTTGAGAATTCTGTTTATATCTGTTCCCCATATTTTAATTGGATTTTTTTTGTTGATGTCTAGTTTCTTGAAGTCTATATATTTTGGAAATCAGCCCTCTGTAGGATGTGGGGTTAGTAAAAGTTTTTTTCCATTCTGTAGGTTGCTGTCTTGTCCTATTGATGATGTACTTTGCCTTTCAGAAAGTTTTCAATTTCCTGAGGTCCTGTTTATTCATTGTTGATTTTAGTACTAGCGTTCTGTTCAGGAAGTTGTCTCCAGTGCCAATGCATTAAAGATTATTTCCCATGTTCTCTTATATCAGGTTCAGTGTATATGAATTTATGTTGAGGTCTTGGATCTACTTGGACTTGAGTTTTATGCAAGGCAACAGATAAGTGTCTATTTCATTCTACATGCCAACATCCAGTATTTATTAAAGATATTTTCTTTTATATATTATATAATTTTGGCTTTCTTGTAAAAAACTTAGGTATTTGTAAGTGTGTGGATTTTTGTCTTAGTCTCTGATTCAATTTCATTAATCAACGTGTCTGTTTTTATGCCAATACCATGCCTTTTTTATTACTATATCTCTATAGTACAGCTTAAAGTCAGGAATGGTGATACCTGTGCAAGTTCTTTTCTTCTACAGGATTGTTTTAGCTATTCTGCATTTTTTTTCATGTGGAAGTGGAATATTGTTCTTTCAGGTTATGTAAATAATTGTGTTGAGATTTTAATAGAGATTGCATTGAATCTGTAGACTACTTTTGGTAAAATTGCCATTTTTACTATGTTAACCCTGCTGATCCATGAGCACGGGAGATATTTCTATCTTCTGATATATTCTTCAGGTTATTTCTTCAAAGACTTGAAGTTCTTCTCATACAAGTCTTTTGTTTGCTTGGTTAGAGTTATACAAGGATATTTTATATTATTTGTGACTATTATAAAGGGTGTTGATTCTCTGATTTCTTTCTAAGTCTGTTTATCATCTGTATATAGGCGAGATACTAATTTTTTTTACAAGCTAATCTTGTATCTAGTCACTTGACTAAAAGTGTTTATCAGATATAGGAGTTCTCTGATAGATATTTTTGGAGTCATTTATGTGTGCTGTCATATCATCTTTTAATAATAATACTTGGACTTCTTCCTTTGCAATTTGTAAACCCTTGATTTTTAAATTATACCATGTAAGTTAAAGTCATGTGTTCTAATGCATATTTGGATTCTAGGATCAAGTCTATAGCCATAACACCATGAACATGTATGCATTCTAGGATTGGATATTAAGATTTGTGTGTTTAACTTGGAGTATATGTGGAATCTGAGAATCTAGAAAAAAGGCCATTGGATGGAGAAGAAAGATATTAAGAGAGAGGGGATAGTTGAACACAGATGACTTCAGGAGGTTGGTGATTCCAAGATACTAGACTATCACTGAAGAAAGCTGTCTGTAGGTAAGGAATAGAGTCCTAAAACTGGGCTATGTGTACTGCAGCTGGAAGGACGTGTCTACCCAAGCTTTTAAAGTTCAGATAATTTCACTATAAGTCCTAGATGTCCAACATAGATCCACAGGATTTGATGTTTTCCTTGCTAGCTTTGATCTTGGTTCAGTCTGATCTTGCAATGTCTTCATTTTTCTCTTCTGGAAAGGGAATATTTATTCTATACCACTGTAATGTTGGAGATATAACTTGCATTTTTATATTCAATGGGCTCAAAGTTAAGAGACTGCAGAATTTCAGAAAATGTATTTGCACTTTTAAACAGTATAGTGGGTCTTAAAATCTATGGAGATTATTGAAGTTTGGGTGAATACTTTTTTTTTTTTTTTTTTAGATTTGTGAGAGAACCATGAACCATGATCCATAAGCTTAGAGGTAAAAGGCTAAGGCTATGGCATAAAAGTGATCTTTGTCAGTTTGACAAGGAATGGAATTGTAATGGTTAATATTTATTGGCCACATCACAGGATTTAGAATCACCTTGAAAACAAAAGAGTGAGTATATCTGTGAAGGATTATTTTGGATTCCATGAGCAATCCTATTTTATGGTTTTAGGTCATGGTCAGAATAGAAAGGAGAAAATTAGCAGAACATCAATCAGCCTTTGTGCTTTCTGCTTCCTGGGGTGGCTACAATGTCATAGGCTTCTGGGGTGGCTATAATGTTTGAGGCTTCAGGTGCTATATCTTCTCCTTGTATAGACTCAAGTCTTGAACTGTGAGCCAAAACACAGCTCTCTTCCTTCAGGTCACTTTGATCAGACATTTTGCTATAGTGAGAAAACAAATAACTAATGAAGAACATTTTGTAATTTCTTGGTGTCTTTGTCTATCTCTCCCAAACAATTGTTTATTGATGAAGCCATACTCTTTTTTAAAAAAGAAGTTTTCTAATCTATGTTTTTAAATTGCCTAAAGGTAAATATTTCAATCAGGCTTGATCAGAAGGAATGGCTTGAAGAAGCTGGAAACATCTGTTTTTCTTTTCTTTTTTTTTTTATCATGTAAGAAGAAATTTATGATCAATGCTTAAATCCTTTATAATTTGAAAATAATAAAAATCTTTAGTATTTACAGAATGTCTCCAAGATAAATTTCTCTTTTGGTGTTGCTGATTTATTCGGTGGTTTAGCTGAATAAGGAAGAAGAACGAGTATATTATTATTATTCTTTTTTTTTTTTTAAACTTTACTTATTTATTTATTTGCCTTGATGTTTGCCTGGAACTGGAACTACAGACAGTTGTTAGCTGCCATGTGGGTGCTGGGAATCGAACCTGGGTCCTCTGGAAGAGCAGACGGCGCTCTTAACCACTGAGCCATCTCTCCAGCCCCTATTATTATTATTATTCTTTATCTTACTAGTTTCCAAATTCTAAGTTAGATGCTAACTATCAACTTACATGCTTCATTTTTAAGAAAATTATTCAACTTAAAATTTTTACCATTTGTAAAGTTTTAACTATTCAACTTATTTCAACTTCCTCATTTCTACAAAGGATAAAAATTTCTATTTGACCTTGTAACACTTTTAAAATGACGGCTGGGTCCTTTGAGAATAACCCTAGAAGTTCTTAACAGTTTCCTGCATGTGTATTATAACAATACATTTGCTGTTTCAGGCCTAGAATCAACAACTTCTTCAGGTCCCCAGATTCTAATTAGTGGAAAATATGTTGTTACAACTGTAATGTATGTACCAAGAATAAGAAACATAAATAGACTGGTCATTTTAAAAACTATTTTGAATTTGCTTTAATTATTGGATTATGTCTTGCTAAGGGATGCACTAAAATAAATATTTAAAGTAATTTGGAACAATTTATATTATTGTAGCATATAATATAATATTTACATGTATTATATATAAATAATATTTTTTTTCAATGCTTATTTTTTAATTTTTGAGATTGTTTTAAAATAACTTTAATTATATTTAGCTAATTTGAAAACAAGATTTTCAAAGAAATTTATGCTAGTTTCTATGTCCTTTTATTGTTTGTTTTAAAAAGAAACCATTACTTTCAGTCTGTGGTTTTATTTTTCCATTGTTTCCAAAACATAGTTGACTATGTATCTAAAATATTAGACATGTGTTTAAGATATTAGATATGTAATTGGATATTTGTCTCACAAGTTTTATTTCTGAGCTAACTGGTGACATTCTTTGTAGAATTTCCTTCACCTTGTTTTCTATTTATTAGTTTTATTTAAGCATATATCATGGTTATAACTACACATTAGCATACAGAGAAACTGTTCATTTCATTTGAGAGTTGTATAGCATCCTGATTTTTTGGATGTAGCCATATTTTTATAATTAGCTCTATCAAAGCATATTAAGGTTTTACAAAGTAATAATCTTACAGTAATTAACTTTCTGCAAATAAATTTATATTTTTATCACAATTTCCTTAGAGAAATTCTTCAGAGAAATTGCTGCCAGAACATAATGTACAAATAATTTCACTAGACACTAACAATTTACTTGCCAAAGACATTTTTTGTTATTCACTTATATAGGCAATATGTGACAGTCTATTGTCATTTAGACTATTTAAGTTTCAGAATCTAAAAGCATTCAGAGTGAACAGTTATGATATGTTCATGAAATATAGCACAGCACAGTGAAAGTTAACTTTTTTTTCTGATCAGAATGAAAAAGTAAACAACTTTGGAGGTGATCAATTTCTCCCTTTATGGCCTTTGGAATTTTATTGAGCTTACCTGTTAGGAAATTAAAACATATGCAGTACAGGTATGCATCTAAACAATGTCATAATACTGAAAACTGAATTAGGTACAGAGGAAAAGAAGCAGTGAGACTAAGTTTCTAGTCCTGTTGGTAGGTGATAAGTGGGTCTTTAAATCTATTTACTGTAACAGTGATGCAAAAGTTTAGAAAATTGTAATTAAATTATTTGATTTGATTATAATTTGAAAATAACAAAAAAGTTATTTAAGCAAATCGTATGTACTGAAAACATAAGGTTTAATCCATTTGAGATAAAGATGTTAAAATCAAAAGAAATAAAATATTCAAAAAGAAAAATTAAATAAGAAAAGTGAAAAATACTCAAAACCAAAGAACAAAGAGAGAAGACTGTCTTGTTACTTGTATCTAGCACATCTCAGAGAAAACTGCTTTATAGGAGAAGATTAAAATGGACAAACAATAGTGCATAGCTGTTGTGTTTTCTGGTATCTTAGCTTTGAGAACTTAGTGGTGTTAAGATACATTCTTTATTGTGTATTTAGCCTTTGTAGGGTAGAAACTAGAACATGCATTCTGCCCAAGTCCCCTGTGGTTAAAACACAAATATATGACCAAGACTATTTGACTAAACTCCCTAGTTCCAGACCGTGGGTTGGAAGTGAGGAAGATAAATGGGGCTCCTAGAAGAATGTATGTACTCAGCACACTAGCCAGAAGTAGCAGCTGAGCTCTTGGTTTTTGGGTGAGTCACCTGTAGAATAGAATACTTGGTGTAGGAATACTACCAGTATCAGATGCCAATGAATTCTTATCACTGACTCTCATAAAGATGATTAACCCTTGTGGTATTGGTGACATTGGCCTTTCCCTCGTATCTTTTTTTTGTGCTATGATTGTGTACATTATCTAAAATCTTTAGACTTCTCCATTTCTTTCAGAATGACTTGAAGAAAAAAGAGACTAAGTTTCTAGTCTCATTGATAAAAGATTAGCAGAGTTTTAAATATGCTTCATACTGTAATAGATAAATAAATATAAAGCTCAGATAAAAAGTTAATGCAATCAAATAATATGGCTTAAAACTACACAGTTTTAGTCACTTATGCTAGTTCTATCTTTTTCTCAGTGATGAGTACCATTCCCGCCAAGGATAAACAGTAAGATGCTGTCTTGGAAGGAAGAGGCAGTTCTCAACAGGTAGTGAACTTGATGGCTTTTTCATCTTGGATGCTCCCGTTCTCAGAACTAAGAGAAAATAAAATTTTGCTCCTTATTGTCTGGTTTGGGATATTCTGCTGTCACAGCACAAGCAGATTAGGACATTTACTTTTTGTTTATGGGGAAAAATTTATTAAAAAGTTAAAAAGATAAAATAAAATATCCTGAAATGAGAGAACAAAAACTAAGAAAGAAACATCTAGCTTTGAATTTGGAGGGATGTTCATGGACATTACCAGCACCTCAGGATGGGAACAGTTTGACAATGTGTGCAGGATCAGCATGCATAATAACCTTAACTGTGATCCTGTCCAGTGTTATGAGACTCACCCTGACTGTGGCAAGGGTTTTGGTTTTTATCATTATTCTATAATTATTTTCTCCAATAAGTTCTTCAGAGCTTTAATCAAAGACAAGTAAATTATGTAAATAAAATCTCAGGAGCAAATTGATAAGAGGGAAGAGAGAGAAAGAGAGAGAGAGAAAGAGAGAGAGAGAGAGAGAGAGAGAGAGTGAGCGAGAACATGCCAGCAGCTCTCTGATGAAATTCACTGATTATAAAGGATTAAAATGGCAGAAAGGCTGGTCAGCTCCCAAGCTGTTTCACTATATTATAGAGAAACTACTAATTTGTGGTGGATATAAAGCTCTGCTGGATAAAATATTTGATCTCCATCCTAAATAAATTTTCTGCAAAATTAACATATCTTGTAACTTCACATGAGCTCATCCAGCTTGATGAAGCTCAGCCTGATCAAAGAACTCAATACTTATGACTGGTTTCTAATCACTGACAGTATCTTCAGTTTTATGAATTATTCATGAATATGCATATGGCTAGGACAGCTTTTGTGTAACTCCCCACTTCCATTTACTTTTTTTCATTTCAGCACTATGATGATTTAGAAATAGAATAGAGTTATAAAAGCATACTATTAATTATTTGAATTATGTAAAAGTGGAAAAATTAGAAAAATAAGAGGGTAAATATTCATGAACTTTATTCAAGATGAAAGAGGTGAATATCTTGCTAATGATTTAGAATAAAAACAGTACATACACTCTAATGCCCTTCCTATAGTTGATTTAAGTCAATTAGATCCATAGTGTTTTGTATTATATCCTACATAGAGGAAAGATAAGATTTCTCCTTGAAAATGTACATACTTCACAGATATATTCCTGGATTTAAGGTTTCTGTTCTCACAGGCAAAAGGGAACAGCGTCAAAGATGGATTCTTAATAGTGGCAGCATTTTCATGGATCTGCTCTGTTTGCTGGAGGCAAGTAGAGACAAGGCTTTTTAAAATGAAATTTCCTGATTCAGCCTTAGAGGCTGAAAAGCTTAAAAGCTTAAAAGACTTGTGAGTCTTTTAAGGGGCTTTGCTGCCAAATAGTTAAATGGAGTTAATGAGCAGCAGATGGCAGTGCTTTACTTGGTGATTATATGAGCCCTAAAATTTTCCAGAGTGATAATTATGGGTCCTACCCATACCTCAGCTAAAAAGCTAAACTTCAGATAGATTAGGAGTTGGGTGGAGCCAGGCAGCCTTCCTAGTTAAGTCTTTAATCCTTTGCTACACCTTGGCAGATTAAAGATGTAGACAGAAACAGAAAGATAGGAAACTGGGTGGAGGATTAAAGGTGTGAACAGAAACAGAAAGTAGTATAGGGAGCTGGGCAAAGTCACCCCCCCTCCAGTGCAGCCTTTAATCCTTAAACCAAACTTTAGCATATTAAAGGTGTGTAGAAAAAGAAAGAAATAGAAATGTCTGGGTGGGTCAGCCTCCCTAGCCAAGCAAAAGATGGTTAGAAACAGAAAAGATAAGAGATATACAGTAGGAACAAATTAAAAAACAAAACAAAACATAACAAAACTGTAAATGGTTTGGGGGGAAAGGAGTTTGAACTGGGAGATACATGGATAAAAAATGAGACTTTATTCAAAAATAAATAAAAAATTAGAAAAGAAACAAAAAAAACAAAAAAGAAAAATATAATAAAAAAGGATAGAGAAAGTCCTTTAAAAAAGAAATAGAGTAAAAAGAAATAATAATAAGCCACATAAAGATGGGAAAATACAAAGAGTGTCTAGATACTGTATATTATTGTCTTGTCTTTAAGTTTTTTGACCTTAGGGGTTTCAGAAGACCCCCCTGAAAATTCTCCAATGGAAATGGATGGCCTAGATCATCCAGCATCTCAGAGAACCTCTGTTGAAGTTTCCTCTGAGCTCTGTATCCAAAACTACTTAAAAGATAATGGCTGAGATTATCCAGCCCACGAGACTACCCCACCAAAGACTTATCCATAATCCTAATTTTTTTGTATCTCTAGGGGATTTTAAGTGCCCCCTTTCAGCATAGAGAACTATGTCCACATTTCCCAAAAAATGGATTATGGATATTTGTGCTTGTTTATGTGTTGGGTATAAGTCATTATAGATAATGAAAAGAAAAAGAGATATTAGATTTGGGGCTCCTGTTGTTTTAAAAAGAGAAAATGTAGTAGATCATGTGTTACATTTTAAATAACTGTCCCACCTATGGGTTTAATAAAAGCTGATTAGCCTAAAATCAGACAGGAAGTATAGGTGGAGCTACCGGGCTAAGAAAACTCTGAGTATAGGAAGAACAGAGACAGATGCCAGACAAAGAGCTGCCAGAGAGAGATGCCACAGGGATATGACAGAGGCACAAGGAGGAGATGGCAGCAGATGCAGAGGAAATAAGCTGAACTGCTGCTCTGAGAAAAAGTACCGAGCCACATGGCCGAACATGGGTTAGTTAGCTAGCAATATGCCTGGGCCCTAGGCCAATCATCATAAAAAGAATATAAGCCTATGAGTGATTATTTGAGGCTAAGCATGGCTGAGAGTAAAACTAAACCTCCGGGGAAAGCCTGGGCCAGGAACCTTTTATAACATTCCACCTTCTTCACTCAAATGGTTTGTCATAACAATAAATAAAAACTATTCTTCTCTTTTTTCTCCAGAGGTTTAGTTCACTTGTTATAGCTAGACTATAGTATTACATTACATAAATAAATAATCGTTGTCTATCTTTTTGTAACCAAGAAGCATGGTATTTCTCACTTTCATTATTACTAACAGTATTGCAGTAAAATGCTTAGTATTTATTTCTTTGTAGGAGAATAGGGTGACCACTGCCCGTGTCAGAAGCAAGTATTCTCCATTTTTCAAAAGGAAGGTGTCTGGTGGGTTCTTGAGCAGTAGCCAAAGATTCCAGTGGCTGGCAGAGTACTATGTTTCCAGGCTCCTCAGAGGTTGTCTTTAATAAGCACATCAGGAGGTGGACTCTCGCTATGTGTATTTTTGGAAATCAGCCTTGGTCCCACATCCTGTGCACCTCACACCAAATTAAAAATATAGATATATGTAAAAGAAGGAGAAAATATCATAGTCTCTCATTTCTTAAATTTAGATTGCTGTGTGAAAGATAGCTACAGATAAGATAGAAGGTAGGTTTCATAGGAGGGGAGGCGATTTCCTCCTGGAAAAGCATGGTTATTTTTAGAATACATTTTTATTCTCTAATTGTGTTTAATCTGGTGTGTTAAGCGACCACTGCTCAAAAGACAGGGATCTCTGGCTGAGTGGAAACATGGCATTCTGACCCGCCCAGTTCTCATAAAATTCATGTGCTGCCAATGTTTACTCACACAGAAGAAAGGCATGCCAGCATCCTTTCTCTATGAATCAATATGGGCCTGCCAGTTACCTGGGCAGGAATATGTCCTTTTAGGAAAACTGTCTATTCTAGGGACTTTAAGAAATAGCACAAAGCTCATTTAGCATGTAAATTGCAGCAATGGTCTCTTTGGTTGTTGCCTGCTTTCAGCCTTGAAAGTCAGCATTGCCTTTCAATACCCTCCACCTGTGTTTGAATTTTCTTGACAGAGAGAGAGAGAGAGCATGGACTTGGGAGCAAAAGGAAGACCAGAGTGAGATCCCAGAAATGCTGTCATTTTGGCATGGTGCTAAGTAGAGTGTTCTCGGTGTCCATTTCAGTATCCACATGAATATGTAAACCCAACTTTCTGGAGATGGTACTGCTGCTGACCCTCTGGCATCTTCTGTCTCATTTCACACATATATAATATTGATTTTTATGCCCCCTTGATCATTATTACCTAGGAAGTGCTTCTATTCCACCTTCAAGTTAAGCTATGTGTGGAAAATAATGTTGTATTTCCCCATTTTTATAAATAGGAACCTTTTAAATATAATTTTGTTCTTTGCCTTTTCTGCTTGTTATTTAAAAAAGAAAGACAAGGAGGAAAATTTTTTTTCTAAAGCCACTGAAAACTAGTGAGCTAGCAGCTTTAGAGACTTGAGAAGAAGTACTTTTGCATACAAATTAGGAGCCATTTTATTGTTTGCACTTGATGAAATAGATTGTTAGATTTACCTTCTGTTTGGTTTGGGTTAAAGAATATATGGGAAGAGGAAAAAATGATGCGATTATTTAAGAAACAAAGCAAGGCAATAGAAGCATTTCCTAATCCTAATTCACCATTATCACTGTCTCAAACTGATGAAGATTTACTAAATTCTACAAATTTAAACTTCAGTGCTTGAAGCTGTGTGTCAGTAGTAGGTTGCCCAGACCTAATTCATTTATGGCAAGCATCTTTGACTAGCAACCTGAAATATAGGGGAAGGTCTGTGGTTACCACAGTGTTTGGCTTGAAATAGTATCGAACTCCACAAGGCAAAAGTTCTTTTTCCTTTGCCTAATCCAGAGCTCAGATGTCTCTTTGATAGTGACATTGAAAGGGGAAAAGGATGTCATATGAAGACTGGAATCAGGGTCTTTAATTACAGCGGCCATTTCAACACCTCTATGTTTGCAGAATTTCAAGCTGTTGTCTACCAGGCTATACTGAAATTGATGTGAAAATTTTATTCTGCTTGACGAAAATTTCACCAAATGGCCTTTTTCTGTAAAAGTCAAACTAGAAGTCATTTTGTGATGTACTACCAAGCATCATTAGTGAGGATGGTGGTGGAGGCTTGTAAGTTTAATGCATTCTGGGAAACTACCACTTGGCAAAGTCTCTTTGTGGTTGTTTTATAGTGTGGAGCTTCACTCTGCAATAAAAATAAAACTAAATTCATTTGGGCTCAGTATTTTTGTTGCTTTATTTAATTTTCACTTTGGCGTGTGGCCTTTAAAGCTTTAACAGGGCAGATGTGGCTTTGGAAGCACTCACCAATTTAGCTTGGTTAATGGCTTTCATGGCAGAGGCCAGCTCAGCAGTTTAGCCCCATTTTGTTTTTAGTTGTTTTTTTTTTTCTCTTTGATTTTTTTCCCTCTGGTGGGAAACCTCTTCATGGGGCAACCTATTATCAGTAGATGTTTTCTTGACTTTTGAGGTCGCTGCCTTAAACTTTCTGGTCTGCAAAGGCAGAGACAGAGCCATTGCCTCTAGACCAGCTCATAAAGTGTTGGAAAAGGAGAAAAGGATGTTTGTCTTTGCAAATCCTTCCATGATCTGCAGAACCATGCCCACAGCTTGCTGTACAAAACAAATTCTTCTAGGATTGGAAAACCCAAAGTCAATTAGAATTTTTGGTCTTCCCAAGTCAGTGCAGGGTTGCGGAAAGAATAGTGGAGGTGGCATTGGGCAGGCCATCCTTCAACTGCCAAGACTGCAGTTCGAAAGCTCACTGAGTCCTTACGATGCTAAATAGTTATATTTATGGCAAAGTGTTTGGGGAGGATTTTATTTTGTGAACTCTAGTTATGCACACAAAAACTAAGAGATTAACTAAAGTGTGTGTATGTGTGTGTGTGTGTTTGTCCTAGTGCATGGGTAGAGTGTCAATCTGTTTTTACCTTCTGCCTTGTTTGATATGGTATCTCACTCATTCCTTTTCTGTGCTCTCTCTCTCTCTCTCTCTCTCTCTCTCTCTCTCTCTCTCTCTCTCTCTTTCTCTCTCTCTTAGCATTTACTACTGCATAGATATGTCTGGTGGCTCCAAAGTTTCCATGAATTTACCTGTCCTTTCTTTCCATCTTTATTTAGAGGCACCAGGATTACAGATGTGTACCACTATGCTCAGGGAAACGGACCGTAGAGCTTTGATTGTGCTAGTCTATGTTCCACCTGCTGCAGCAGGAATGTTTATTCAATTAGCATTCTGATATCCTTGTTATATAGTGTAATGTGTGGCACATAGAAAGTAAGATCTAGATCATCTGAAAATTGCCATGAACATGTCTTGTTTACTTAGAAAAAGTATCAAATGGAGAAACGAATGCTCCTTGTAGTTAAGGAGTGCCTGCATCAAAGCAAGCCACACATAAGGGCTTCTCTCCCTAGCAGTCAAACTTCCCAGATACTGCTAAGATTGGGCTTTTGCAATTTACTCAATGTAACAAATTTTTTCAGGTCACTGAAGAAACATTTAGAATCAACCCTTCTGTGCATCATTTTCCAGTTCTATTATCACCAGTCTTCATAATTGCCAAGAATTCTTTCCTTCCTTCCTTTTGCTCTCTATATCACACACACACACACACACACACACACACACACCATAATATACACATAACACACATACACACATCACACAATATACCCTCCCCACACACACACACTGATTATTTACCCTTTCCTGAAATCCTTACCACAATGTCATCATGTTCCAGTTCTGGATGTCTGAAGAGATCAGAGCCCTGTGTTGTTTCTGAATCCTAGATTGGGTTTGTAAGTTCCTCAGGATATAAGCTATAAAATTAAGAATATTCTCAAACTTTCTATGGTAACCAGGGACACAGCACTATCAGCAAAAGAATTCTCATGTTCAGTTAAAAACAACAAACCCCCCTGAGTTCGGAGCACATTTGTCCACAGTGCCTAGCCCACAGCACTATACAGTCAGTGATGGCTGGCACCATGGTGAATGGGTAAACAAATACTCAGGCTGGTGAAAAATAAACAGTTGAAAAAATTTCACAGTTGTTTTCTGTTTAATATAATGAGAGCCAGTAAAGAATAGAAAATAACTACAATTAAATTTGCTGAAACTTTTAGGGAATGAGTCATTCTAGAGTATCAAATTTCCTGGACAGGAGAAACTTTGAAGCATCTATTTACTGTGTGAATTGTTCCTAAAATGGCATTTTACCTTTTCAGTTTGTTACACTGAGTAAATTGCAAGTAATTCAATCTTGTCTTGAATACTTAATAACAAAACAGCATCTTACAAAACAATTAAAATGATAGGTAAATCTAGACATTTCAGGGGTTCCCTTTAAGTAATTTTTGTTCAGCCTGTGAAAGTCATCTTTATAAGTGACAGGGATCCATACACAAAAGGACCTTGGCAACATTCTCTGTTTCCTTCATTCTACAGTGTTTCTCTTGCATGAATATTATTCCAGAAACACACTGTTGGAAAAAAAGTATTTGTTAAAGAACCACACAGTTATTCTGATATTTACACACTAGCATTAATACTTGACTTCCACTTGGCCTGTGTCTGCAGAACAATATATACCAATTGTTTTCAGTTTTGAAATATCCCCATATCCTTCTAGGAGACTACATCAGTCACAGTTTAAGACTCAAATAGTAAATGTTTGCTGAACACAGCACTGGCAGCTGCCCCGCACTCTTAACTTTTACTTCTGTTCAGTCACTGTTGAAACTGTGTGAAGTAGTAGTAGCCTCAAGTCAATGTTTTATAGATGAAAACCGAGGCAAACAAGTTTGATAACACTGATAACAGAAAAGGAGTGTGGCCTTTGCTTTCACTTTGACTATTTTATTCTTTTGTTTCTAATAATGTGTATGTGGTACAGATGGCAGAGGCCAGAGTAGTCCAAGCAGGCAAGAGGAGTTGGATTCCCCCTGGGGTGAACTGCCCAGCATGGGACTAGGAATCAAACTCACGTCTTGTGCATGAGCAGTCCACAGTTAACCACGGAGCTATCCCTGGAGCCCCAGTCCTGCTCTTTCTGTACAGACATCATCTTGGCCCTACCACCTGTTCTTTATTCTTGGTGATGTGTTTTAGTTCATACTAGACACCTAATCTCTGCTATTTACTTAGGTTTTGTTGATTTTAATGTATCCTTTGGAGACTGTTAAGTATAAGAATGAAAATTAGGAAAAGTTGGTATGAGATTGGTAGACAAGGCTTTATGATTGATTTCAAGTTTCAGCATGGCAGAGAGTAATTAGCATTCCCCTCTTGGGGCTTTTCACTGGTCCATCCTCCATAGAGCCCACCCCAGCCCATATGTGCCAAGTCACCATGAGTCTCCTTTCCTTTGTCCCTACTGCCATGGCCCCATTACATGGAGGGCAGCCCAGGAAAGCCAGCTCTTTTGACCTTATGAGATAGGGCAGCTCATCTTTCTCTCTCTCTCTTTTTTTTTTAATCTAGTTTCACTTTGAATTACTTTTATATCTAAAGAGAATTTCCAGACATTCTTCTCAAAAAAAGAGCTGTCTCTTCCAGACTATAGAAAGGCAACTACTAATTTTTTTTTGTTTTCAATCCTAATGCACTTTCTTCTTATTACATCTATTACTGGAAAACAAAACAAAACAAAAAACTCCAAACAAATAAAAAAAAACCTTTAAATATATTGTAATATGAGTTCTGACAGGAAATATTGGAGATTAATTATGTTTTTAGGATAACATTCACTGAATATTTAACAGTCGTAGTAGATTACAAAAGATTTCACACAATACCGTTTGAAGTTTGATATATCTCCCCTCCTTTCCATTCTTATGCATCTGCCCCTTTTCCTCTCCTCTTTTCCTTCCTCTCCTTCTTCAACAACAGAAGAATTTAGGGGAACTATTGTCAAAAGTGACTACTATTTCTCAGGTCATAACTAAGTAATCCCTGTCAAGGCCTATTGTAACGTGCAGGGTCATTTACTTTTGTCCAAATACTCTTACCCATTGCCATGTTCTAGCCTTTGATCATGGCTAGTAGTGACTAAAGGCTTACCATGTGCCAAATGTGGTACTGAGCAAGTCACAGTATTAACTCATTCTGAATAACCCAATGAGAATTTACACCATGGAAGACGTGCCTACTGAGACCAAGATCTACTCATTTTATATCTGAATATACTGAAGCACTGGGAAATATCTTATTTGATTCATATCTAGCTTGTATCCCATTCCTTGAGACATGATTTCTTCCTACTTCTGTTGTCTGCATTTCAACAGTCCTTCAGGGTCCTTAATGTGTGCTCTTCTTTTTATTTACATAGAATGTGGATGCTTAAAACAAATATAATTTAACTTATGAAACCAATATTGTTGATTTTATGCACAGTGTTAAATCAACAGCTTTCATAAAAGATACATTTTTTTTGTTCCTCATGTATAGAAGGGAAATATATTGTCAGAGATCTCATGGTTTTGTACAAGTAGGTGGTTTTTTTTCATCAGTAACTGAATAGCTGAAAATCTGAATATATATATTGCTAAAGTGACTATGTTTTTCATGCTATTTACTAGTCAACCATTCAGTTTTCTTTGGAAAAACTCAGAAATAAGTGGTTCTATTGTGTATCTGGTGCCTCCAATGATAAAGATAGGTTTTCTCCAGGCATATAAACAATAGATTGAAGTTGGAATGTTCTTTTTATTTATAAAGAAAGAATTTCTCTCACCTGCCTATTTCCAAATAATCATTCACAGACTTATTGTATTAATTATAAATATTTGACTGATGGCTCAGATGTATTGCTAGCTAGCTCTTACATTAAAATTAACCCATTTCTATTCATCTACATATTGCCACATGGCTGGTGGCTTATTGGTTCTTTGACATCTTGCTTCTTGGGCTGCTCAAAGCATTCACTTTGACTCTGCCCTTCTTCATCTCAGTCTTTAGCTTGAATGTACCTCCTAAACTTATTCTCCCTGACTATTGGCAAAAACAGCTTTCTTTATCAACCAATAAGAATAACACATATTCACAGCATACAAAAGACCACTGTATTCTCAGATCTTTCAGGAAATTGCTACCTCCAGCCATTTGCTTCCTGCAGGCAGCTGAGAGTGGACCAACTGGCAGGAGACTTCTGCCATGAGATTATTTTCATCCTCTTCTAGTCTTTGCATGGCTGGACAGGAGTTTCTCTCTTGCTGAGAACATGCCGTAAGTGTATTACAGCATCAATTCTCCATAAGGGCTGAATTCTTTATATCTACTTTCAGGCACTTTAGTAATCAATTTCACTCTAATTTCTTTCTTAATTTTTTTAACCTTAAGAGAGAAGATCAAAGGCAGATGCTCAATTGGACAATGCTGAGAAGAGGGGAAGTGACACTGAGTTCCAGCTGATCAGTCCAAAACTATTGTTTCACCCTGGTTTCCAGAGCAAAGTCAATGATAAGGGCTCAGCACAGAACTCCCGGACAAAGAGCTGACTTGCCCATGAGCTCGTTTCCCCTACAGATTGAGATGTGCAGATGACTGGGGTGCAAATGCTTTTTTGAAGAACTCAATATCTAATCTTCCTGGTAGTGTAAGTTCTCCTCACCTCCCTCTATTCCCCCACCTCTTTACACAAACAATTAGAGGTGTCCTGTAAGTGCACATGGAGAACATCAATGTATGAATAGCACAGACATTTCTCGAACATTTCAGAGGTATTCTCCCACACAATATGTGTCCACACTATGGTAAGATCCAATCCTTTAGGTGTCAAAGTGGCTGTTCTGAGGCCCTTTGACAGTTCTTCTTTCGTTATTACTGTATGACAACCTGGATTTGCTCTGTCACATGAATGTGCCATCAGTAGCTTGGTGTTTGACAGTTTAAGTTGTATTTCCTTGTAACATATTGTCACATACACTGGAAAGAAGAAACATTGTTTGCTAAATATAAATCCTCCTAGGTAGGCAGAGAACCAGCTCCTGGGCAGAAGCTATCAAGCATTTTTGTGTTAGTTTTCTACATGTTGAATCATGTTAGGTGCTTTCATAGGTGATAAAAGTATTTTAATATCTTGCTAAATATTAGTTTAGTTTATCAAATGTGAGTTTTTAAATTTGGTTTAATTATTGGGGGAAAACAAGGATATGTCAGTGTTTCTGTGGGGATATGGAAAAATGTCCATGATGGGATGTGCATATTCTTAATGTATTGACAAAGAGTTGAACAAGAAAGTGACGGGCAGCAGAGAAGGGATAGATTCATTAAGCACAAGTAAGAGGCACAAAGAGGGTTTGCAGAAAGTAAAAGGAAGTGGGAAATGTGATGTGGGATGTTTTGCTGTATGCTGTGAATATGCTTGATTACAATTTATTAATAAAGAAGCTGTTGTAGCCTATGGCAAGACAACTTAGAGGCAGTTGCGAAATACAAGCAGAGATAAAGATCAAGGAAGGCAGAGTCAGAGAGAGAGGCTACAAGCAGCCACCCAGAAAGCAAGATGCAATGGAGCATAGGTAAGCAAGACATAGATTAAGAGAAATGGTTTCAGTTAAGTTATAAGAGCTATGTGGTAATAATCCTGAGCCATAGACCAAACAGTTTGTAATTAATATAAATCTGTAAATAATTATTTTAAAAGCAGCTATGGGTCCTTGAATGGGAGAGACTCCTTCAGATTGAGGGCCTGGATGGGTTAGAAAACTTTGAAAACTTTGTAATTATATTATCTCAAAAATATTTAAAAATTCTAAAAAAGAATGAGAGAGTAGAGGCCAACAGTTCATTTTTCAGCATGGAAGTGGCTTAGGTAAGCATGTACTGGAGCCTTATTCACCAATCCTGGGGGTTTTAACAAAGAAGGGAGGGAGGGCTTCCTTCAAAGTAGTGGGCTTCTCTTGCCTGAGTAGTTTCTTTGATGGTTATATGGAATTGTAAAATATTCTTCCTCCTTCCTTCCCTCCCTCATTACCTCCCTCTCTCCCTTCCTCCCTCCTTCTGTCTGTCTTTCTATCTCTCTGTGTCTGTGTGTGTGTGTGTGTGTGTGTGTGTGTGTGTCTATCTGTCTCTCTCTCTCTCTCTGTCTCTCTCTCTCTCTCTGTGTGTGTGTGTATGTGTGTGTGTGTGTGTGATACATTTTAAAGTTCTGGAAAACCTCGTGTGTTGTCCTCACCTACCTCATTGTTCATTGCTGTGTATGCATCTCAGGCTAATTTCAGGTATTCTCCTGTCCCTACCTCTCATCATAGAAGCGCTGTTGTTACAGATGCATGCTACTGTGCTGTACTTGACTTAAGTTCTGGGGACCTCAGCTCAAGTCCTCACGCTTTCTTGGAAAGTGCTTTACCCTCTGAGTCATCTCACTTGCTCAGTCTGTAGTCAATCATTGGAATGGTCTTGGACGTACATGTGATGAACTTTCCTTGTTACTGAGTCCGAGAGTCATCTTTATTAAGGCTCATATTTCTTTATGCCTGGTCCTTTCTTATTGTGTCATAAACACCAGCCTTACAGCAATTGGGATTGCATAGATTCTTTTATCAGAAAGACTCTGTGTGTGACTATGTATGCTCCCCTTGAGTCTGGGACTTGAAAAAGGTTGACTGGGATGATAGTATAGGCATTCTTCTACACGCTGAAGTAATAAGCTCCCTTGGAGACACCTGAGCTCCAGCACAGACTTAAAAGAATACAACAAACTGTTTAAAAATAAATAGGTCTCTGCTGGCCAGCTCAGCTGGTGGATCATACAACTCTTCAATATCCTTTGAATCTATGCTAGTTCCCACCAGGAATAACAGGTAACAATGTGTAAGTTCCCAGTACATTTTCTCTGTTTCAAGTCTCATAAATTCTTGTTTTATATCTTCTGTTTAGATTAATTTTTTTATTTGATCAGACATTTGAACTAACAGAAGTTATTATGGATTGAATGAAAAATATTCCTGCATAGGCTCATATATTTGAACACTTGGTCTCTAGCTGGTGGTGCTATTTGGGGAGGCTATGGTAGATATTTAGGAGATGGAGCTTTCTGAGAAGAAGCATCCACACATTTTTTCTGGTGGCCCCTTTGGCCTAGGATGTCTTATGATCTCTTGGGTCTTTTCAACCTTTCTGTCCTTCAAGGATCAACTCAGATGTCATTCTCATAGTTGCCCTATTCAATAGACAACTACCTCTGCTCTCTCCCAATGACAAGAGTTCTTGGGACCCTAGTGTTTTCTTTCTTTTTCCTCGTATTTTAGCTAGTTGACTGTCTCTTCCAATGACCAAATTCTTCAAGTACAAAGGGCATTTCTCCTGTTTGCATGTGGTGAGTGTTTAAGAACTGAAAGTATGAATAAAAGACCCTCAGTACCTGGAGCTCTTGAGGTCCTTCATGGAGCACTAGGATGAGTTCCTATATAGGGAGGTGTTTCACAGCCTTGTGTCTGAATGAATCATCTCCTAATACTCAGCATTTCTTCTTAAGAAGCTGAGCCTGAAAACAAGTCTTCTCTTTGTTGATCTACCTGGTGGTTAGGCTTTTAGAATTTATTCAAGAGGAATTTGAGTATTGCCATTATAAATTGCACCCATATTTTGAATGTAAAACAAAAAGCCTTAACACAGAAATGAATGAATAAAAAAAAGAAAGTACGCAAAGCGAAAATGAAACCAGAAAGTTGACCTTCCTTGTCTTCCTGAGTGTGAGGTTAGCCTTTAACAGCTTTGTCAAGGGTCCAGTCCACCATTAGCATAGTTGAAAAAAGCCCATACATTCATTAAAAGGGCACATTGAACACCTTTGTGTCCTGTGCCTCTGATATAATTAAACTAGAGGTTATTAAAGCAATGCATTGGGGCAATGAATAAATTCATTAGCATATCACATAAACACTAATAGGATCAGTTACATTTTTATAGGCCCTGTACAGAAAGAAATGTTGAGATCTCAATAGAGTATTTAAGGGGATCTAGTCTGAGCAGCTGATGTAAGGTATGTGGCTGCTTGGTCTAGTGCTGTTAGCACTGAATGTTGGTGGCAAGCAATCCATTATTTAGTACAAATTTGTGACTTCTGGGAGCTTAATAATCTGTGGGTGGTCATGTCTTGACAGTTGCATTTCCCCTCTTGTTTCTATGTAAATATTGTATCAGTAAAGGAGCAGGTTACCAAGTAAAGCCATCCCTGGCAAGCAGGTGACTGTTCAAAGAAACCAGATTTCCTTACCTTGGTTTAGTCCTAAAGAGTTTAACTAAGAGGCAGGATGAAGCAGGGGGGTATTTATGAGGGGCAAGTGGATTTTTGGCAAACTGAAAGGCAGATAGTGGACCCAGAATAGAAAGTCAGAAGGACCTTCTTTTCTCTCTTGCTTGAATGTGTCAATCACCTTTTTACCTACCACTTTTTCTTCCTTTTCATTCAGGCACCATGTATTTCAATAAGAGACATGGCATAGTCACTACATTTAGATGTTTTCAGACATCCAGAGTCTTCTCTGAGGTCTTTAGGAGTGTTAGCTCTGGCTCACTGGAGAGAGGGTCAGATTTGTCTGACTTGTATCAGCATCTACCCTGTTGGAACCATTCCTGGTCCAGGGGATGGCTCCTAGCAGTGTAGTGCTGGTCAGGGTTTTAAAGGACAAATGGTCAATTTGAAGACAATAGCCACAATTTTTTGGTTAGTAGATACCATGTAGAAGCTAGAACATAATGGGAACATTCAATAGTCAGCTCTTATTTCATGTTCTGCTGTTGAAGGAGATACTTAACACTTTCATAAGAAGGTTCAGTTGGTCTTATAGAGGGTAATAGAGCTCAGACATCTATGTAGAAGGCAAATACACAAGTAATTGCCTCTGTAATCATTTCTGTGCATTTTAATCTTGACAATGGTAGTGTCTGGGCATAACAATTAGTGGTTCTATTAATAGCTGCACTGTTTGTGGTGAACTTGAAGCAGTATTTTTCCTCTAGCTTTGATAGTATTCAGGTATCCATTTTTTTTAATCCATCTAATAGAAGACACAGATGAAACTAACTGTCTTTCAGCTATTAAGCATGAGGAAGAGTTATAAAAGTAACAAATAACAGCAGGAACTTCTTTTAAGTATGAGTCCCTATAAGGGCTACTCAGCAGGACTTACTCATGTCATCCTTATTACACTGGCCCCTCCCATTTGCTTTTTCCACAGGGTGGGGGTGAAGACATTTGCTCAGCCTTTTCAATATTCTTGCAGGATAGTTCAGAATTCTAGATTCTGCTGTCAAACATTTGGACTCCCAATCAGATCAGAGGTATACCTTCTCTTCCACCTCTCTCTCTCTCTCTCTCTCTCTCTCTCTCTCTCTCTCTCTCTCTCTCTCTCTCTCTCTCTCCCTCTCTCACACAAAGGGGGCCAAACATGCTGGACACATGCTCTCTACCACTGAGCTACCTCTTTAGTTACTTTCTGCTTATGAAAATGTAAAGTTTAATGGGCCATGTTTAATATGAATTGTCAGACCATCTTATGGGAAGCACTTTTTAGATTTTACTCTACAATGCTGCTTTATTTTTTTCTGTGGGTTTTAAATGATTTTAAAAATTAATATGCTATGACTTTATTACATTTTGGTTCTTATGACAGGATATCAATGTAATAATGGTGGTGCATGCTCTAATAATCGTACAAAGTGAAGCTTACCACCATGTGCTCTGAATCATTAATGAAAGGCTTGGTACCAAGTGAGCATCAATGGAGCCAGAAGAAAAGGCATAGACACTGGGAATTAAAGTTTGCCTCAAAGCAAACTGGGTATTATGTCCATCTGAGAACATACAGTTATGTATTTTTTTATTTCTATTGCTATGGGAAATAAAATGCCTTTTATTTATTTTCTCCTTAATTTCATATCTCCCAAGCAACTACATGACAGGAACCTTTTCATAGTTTTTTTTTTCCTTCAGATCCCTTAAGCTAAACACATAGCAGGTGTTCAATAAATGTCCATGGTTTGCTTGATCTGAAAAAATAACTATTTATAATTGTAAGAAATGCTCTTGAGATTTTAATCATGCCTACTGATGTTCAGTGTCATGCAGACTTCACAGGATGTAGTTTCTTTCTTCCTTGTTCCCTTTCTCTGCTAAGTGCTTTGAGTGGCACAGATGGCCAGTGTGGACTACGAGTCAAAAGTCCACTTGGTTGAGAGGGCAGTTGAACTAGACAGAAGCCTGTCCAGGGTCAGGGTGAAAGGAAAGACTCAGAGATGGGTAGCCTTGTGTAGGATGTCAGAGTCTGATTAGGATGAAGAGGCTATCCTTGTTGGTCTGGAGATGAGAAGAGAAGACAGTGTAACAGCAGTGAGGCAGCTAACTCTTCGGTCCTTGGATGTGAAATGGGTGATGGCACAGGTTAGATATTGGCTAGAGCCTGAGGAGCTGATGGTGCAAATAAACATGATAAAGAAATCAGAGTCAGTTCCTTAGGGTTAGACAGGGGCTATAAGAATAGTAAGAAAGCCACACATCTATAACATGTGCAGTTGTAGTTTGGTCCTCTTGTGTGACTCCTACATTGGGAACAGGGCCTATGTTTGACTTTTTTTTTTGGCTAGCTTTTGGGACCCTTTTTCTCAAACTGGGTCACTTTGTACAGCCTTAACACACAGGAGATGCTTAGTCTTACTGCAACTTGATATGCCATGCTTTGTTGAGACTCATGGGAAACCTGGCCTTTCTTAAACAAAAACTTAGGAAAGTGGATTGGGGAGGATGTAAAAGAGAGGGGTTGGGGAGGGATTGGGAAGAAAGAGGGAGGGAAACTGTGGCTCAGATGTAAAATGAATAAATAAATTTAAAAAATAATAATAAAATAAATAATCTTTAAAAATTAAGAAAAGAAACTAGCAAGAAAGAAAGTTAGAATGAACTCTATAGCCTGGATTAAGCATTACAGGTGGAAACAGATGCTACAGACTGATAGAAAGTTGTACATGTAAATATAGTGATTATAACAAAACTGAACATGATTCCCCCCCACCTCTAAAAAGTGAGAAGTGTTGATTTTAGAACCTAGACAAGTTCTTAAAACATTAGATCATGTTTAATAAGCATGAGTCATCTTAAAATTGTGAAGAGATTTCAAATCTTAGGGTGACTTTATCCAAACTATTCCCCAAATCAAGTTAAATTTGTACATCAAAATAATAATTTTATTTATTTTTTATTTTGTTTTGTTTCGTTTTAGTTTATTTGAGTTAAAGACAATTCATAAACTAAACAGCATCTTCCTGAAAGTTGTTGAGGGCTCTGTCAAAGAACGTGATGGGAAGTCTATATAAGGTGAACACTTTTTTTTTCTTCCTGCTGTTTTATTTTTTTTCCTTCTTTATTTTGTATTTAACAAAAAAAACAATAACATGAATTTAAAATGAGGAAAAGTTAACAATAACTATGAACAGGATAAGAATCATAAGCATGGCTTATCAAGGGTGGTAATGCAAATAAGATTGCTACACATATATTTACTATGTGTTCAGCTTTC
>PVIH01011462.1:0-55475 GCA_004025045.1 Sigmodon hispidus
AAATTGGAAAAGAAGAAGTGAAGCTATCTCTATTTGCAGATGATATGATTGTATACATAAGTGACCCACAAAATTCTTCCAAAGAACTGCTACAGCTGATAAACACCTTCAGCAATGTAGCAGGATACAAGATAAACTCAAAGAAATCAGTAGCCCTTCTATACACTAAAGACAGAAGAGCTGAAAAAGAAATAAGGGAAACATTACCCTTCATATTAGCTGCAAATAGTATTAAATACCTTGGAGTAACTATAACCAAAGAAGTAACAGAACTATTTGACAAAAATTTTAAATCACTAAAGAAAGAAATTGAAGAGGATATCAGAAAATGGAAAGCTCTCCCTTGTTCCTGGATAGGTAGGATTAACATAGTAAAAATGGCAACTCTACCAAAAGCAATCTACAGATTCAATGCACTGCCCATCAAGATCTCAATACAATATTTTTTGGAACTTGAAAGAACAATACTCAATTGTATTTGGAATAACAGGAAAGCTAGGATTGGCAAAACAATTTTACTCAACAAAAGAACCTCAGGAGGTATCACCATCCCTGACTTCAAGTTATACTATAGAGCTATAGTAATAAAAACAGCCTGGTAATGGCATAAAAACAGACTTATGGATCAATGGAATAGAATTGAGGATCCAGACATTAACCCAAAAACCTATGAACACCTGATCTTTGACAAAGAGGCCCAAAATATTCAATGGAAAAAAGATAGTACATTTAATGAATAGTGTTGGTATAGCTGGATGAAAGTGTGTAGAAAAATGCAAATAGATCCAAGCCTGTCACCCTGCACAAAACTCAAATCCAAGTGGATCAATGACCTCAACATAAACACAGCCACTTTAAACTTGATAGAAAAGAAAGTAGGAAATACACTTCTACAAATTGGCACAGGCCACCACTTCCTAAATATAACACCAATGGCATAGACACTATGATCATCAATAAATAAGTGGGGTCTCCTGAAGCTAAGAAGCTTCTGTAAAGCCAAGGACACAGTCAATAGAACAAAAGGACAGCCTACAGAATGGGAAAAAATTTCCCCAACCCTACAAGTGATAGAGGACTGATCTCTAAGATATATAAAGAATTCAAGAATCTAGAGCCCAAAACCTTGAATAACCCAATCAAAAAATGGGGTTCGTACCTAAAAAGGGAATTCTCAGCAGAAGAATTACGAATGGCTGAAAGGCACCTGAAAAAGTGCTCATCATCTTTAGCCATCAGAGAAATGCAAATCAAAACAACTTTGAGATACCACCTGACACCTGTTAGATTGGCTAAGATAAAAGACACAGAGAACAGCCTATTCTGGAGAGGATGTGTAGCAAGGGGAACACTCCTCCATTGTTGGTGGGAGTGTAAGCTTGTTCAGCCACTTTGGAATGCAATATGGTGGTTTCTCAGAAAATTGAGAATCAATCTCCCCAAGGACGCAGCAATACCACTTCTGGGTGTATACCCTAAAGAGGCACAGTCACACTCCAAAGGCATTAGCTCAACTGTATTCATAGCAGCGTTATTTGTAATAGCAAGAACATGGAAGCAACCTAGATGTCCCTCAACTGAAGAATGGTTTAACAAACTGTGGTACATCTACACAATGGAGTAGTACTGAGCAGTAAGAAAAAATGAAATCCCAAAATTTGCAGGCAAATGGATAGATTTGGAGAATATCCTCCTGAGCGAGGTATCATAAACTCAGAAAGATAAGCAGGGGATGTACTCACTCATTAGTGGACTCTAAACAAACAAGAATAAAGCAAAACATGCCCAAGCTGCAAACCACAACCACTAAAAAGCTTGTGTTCAGAAACACCCTGGACTGACTCCTTGGATCTCAGTCCCTCTAGAGGAACACCTGACTCACTCTTGAGGGAGGGGGGAGAAAACTGGATCTGCCAGGAGTGGAGACTTATCTAAGCATTATTGGGTCACTGGGACCATGGGACTGCCTGCCGCCTGCCCAGGGAGGGTATGAGGAATTGTGGAGAAGAGAGAATGAACTGATGTGTTGGAGGGGGAAGGGACCTTGAATAAGGATATACAAGGATAGAAAGTGTGACTTCTTTGTTCATAATAATAATAATAATAATAAAAGATACAGAGATAGGAAAATAGCTAATACTTCATGGTCAGCATGGTCTATATAATGAGTTCTAGGTTAGTTAGGACTTCAAAGTAAGACCATTGAAAACAACAAAAAGCAACAAACCAATCAACCAAAGATATAATAAATAAAACATCAATTAATCCTATATTAGTTTTCTCCTTCAGGAGAATGGCGTCCATATGGTCACATGTTTGAATGCTTGGTCTACAGCTGGTGGAATTGTTTTGGAAGAATTAGAAGATGTGTTTTGTTGGAGGAGGTGTGTATCACTGGGGTTATGAGCTTTGAGATTTCAAAGTCCCAGAGTACTCTCTGCTTCCTACTTGTGGATCAGCATGTGAACTCTCAGCTGCTGCTTCAGCCACTTGTAGCATGCCTTCACTCTGCCATCATAGACTCAAGACCTCTGGAACTATAAACTCAATTAAATCCTTTATTTCATAAGTTGCCTTGGTCATGGTATTTTGTCACAGCAATAGATCACTAAGACAGAAGTTGGTATTAGGAAGTAGGATATGCCTTGACAGACTTGACCATGATGTTTTGGGGAGGTATTTGGAAGAGTTTTGGACTTTGATTTAGGAAACTGGTTGATTGCCAAGGTGGGGATTAATATATCATCCTAATAGCTTGGCAGAAAGTAGTTCTGAGAGCAATGTAAATTATGGATGCCCAGTATTAGAGGTCTTAGAGAGTCATTGTATTAGAAACTGAACTAGAAACAATTAATACTTTTGATATTTTGGCAAAGAATGTGGCTGCCTTAGGCTAAATTAAAAAAAAATTTGGACTCATTCTGTTGGCAGAGGAGACTTCAGTCTGTCTCATGGTTATTAGTGATCAGTCTTACAGAGTTCTATGGTGAAAAAGAACAATTGGGGCCAAAAGAAACACAAAATATACAGTTTGAGGAAATTTAATGTTGGAATTAAGGCTTGTGCTGAAAAAGATATGAATAATCTGTTGCTAGAAGTTTCAGGTCCATCAGAGTCCATGGTTTGGAGGAAGCTTTTCTACCCACTGTCCCACAGCCAGGTATATTAATTACAAGTTGTTTTTAATTTCAAACTGGCTTATGACTCAGGCTCATTACCAACTAGATCTTACAACTTAACTCAACCCCTTTTCATTAATCTGTGTATTGCCACATGGCTTGTGGCTTAGCTGTACTTTAACATCTTGCTGTCTGGGTGGCTACCTGAAGTATTTCTGTCTGACTCCACCAACCTTCCCCTTTTTCTATGTTTGGATTTCCTGCTTGCCTCTAAGATGCCTTGCCATAGGCCAAAACAGCCTTTTATTGACCAATGGTAATTCACAGTGTACAGAAAGACATCCCACATCAAGAATCCTGATTCAAAATGGAATAAAGGAAGTGATGATCTCGGGGAAGCTATCCAGTTAAGCTTCCAACCTGTGAAAGGAAAAGGCCCAAGAAATTTTGTGTTCTTAAAAAGCAATAAGAAATCAAACCTTATATAAACATAATTCAAGAATGGGGCCAAGATCTACCACAAGTACACGGCCAAACTTGGCAGCATTTGCCATATGGTTTGTGGTACTGGCTTTACAGTATGAAGGATGCATTCATGAAGAAGTTGTGGACTCTTCTTCTGTGGTCAATGAATGAAGCTGAGGTCAGGTGTTTTTCAGTGGAGTTCCTACATGGAGGCCCTGAGAAGCCATTTAATGAAGTTGTAAAAGTGAAGCCTGGATTGTGTTAGAGACCCTAAGAAGTTGGAGATTCCAGAGCTGTGAGACATCTGCTCAGGAGAGTTATAGACAGGGCATGGAATCAGCCAAAGAGAGAGAAATGTGTTACAGACAAACTGGAAGAATGGAGCCACCTAAGCCATTTGACATCATACATGGAACTTGGGATTTAGAATTTGCCCTGTTAGGTTTTGATCTTGCTTTGGTGAGATATTTCTTTACTGTGCCCCAATTCCTCTTTTTTTAGAATAGTAGAGTACATTGTTTGACATCATATGTTGTGAATATATAATTTATATTTTTATTTAACAGGTGTTTACATTTAAGAGTCTGCTTTAAGTCTCAGAAGAGATTTTGAACTTTGAACCTTTAAACAGTGTTGAGACTGAAAGACTATGAGAACTTTTGAAGATGGACTTTTGCATTATAATATGGCCATGAGCCTAAGGGGGCCAGGGAGTAAAATGGTGGTTTGAATGAGAATGTTTCCATAGGCTCACGTGTTTAAATATTTGATCCCCAGTTAATGGAACTGTTTAGAAAGGATGAGGAGGTGTGGCCCTGTGTGTCACCTGGGTAGAAAAGTCCACACTATTCCTAGTATGTTCTCTGCTTCCTGCTTGTGGATCAATATGTGAGTTTCAGCTGCTTCTTCAGCTACCTGTGCCATGCTTTCACTCTGCCATCACAATCTTAGACTCAGATACTCTAGAGCTGTATGCTCAATTAAACTCTTTTATAAGTCAGTCATGGTATTTTGTCACAGCAGTAAAACCTAACCAAGGCACAGCTTTTGCCTTTAGCTGTGGTGAATAGCTTCTGTCTTATCAACCTTCTGTAGGCAACAACTATGACAAAATATTAGAAATAAAACTTCCTGATAATGCAACAGACAAGAGCATTAGAGTCAAAAATATCAACTCACAAAGGAGTTTATTTTTTTGGTGAAGGGATCTGTGCTAGTTGATTCTCTTACTTTGTGAACTCAGAGGATACTAAATTACATAGCTGTGGTAGTTTGAATGCAAAGTAGCCCTCATAATCTCATAGGAAGTGTCACTATTAGGAAGTATAGCCTTGTTGGAGGAAGCATGTCATGTGAGGGTGGTCTTTGAGTCTTCCTATGCTCAGAATACTGCCCAGTGTGTCAGTTGACTTCCTGTTGCCTGCAGAAAGTAGCATGCTCAGTTCTAGCATCATATCTGCCTGCATGCTGCCATGCTCCCCATCATAATGATAATGGACTGAACCTCTGAAACTGCAAACAAGCCATCCAGTCAAACAGTTAAGTCAAGAACAATTTCTCTCCCAGTGGCTAATCTTGCCACAGTGAAAACTAACTCCTATATAGTTTCTTCAAAGTCCATTATCCTTTTTTGAAGTAAATTGGTGTTGCCAGGAGCAGAAGTGTTTCAGTGTCATGAAAAAACTTAGGTTATTAAACATTTTAAATGTCATATCCTGTAGGACTTTAAAGTGTTTGAAAATCATCTGTAGGAAAACTATAATTATATCTAGTCTTCAACTCCATCAAAGACCATAGAAGAATTTAATGTTATTTGAGTAAAAAGGAAGTGCATTGTAAGCAACTTCCAAATTTTAGAAACGATAAACACATCTGGCTGCCTGAACAGTCACCTAAAGTTCCTCTGTAATGTTGAGGCATCCATCTTTTGCCTGCAGGCCTAGAGTCTCTGGCAGACTTTTTAGTGAAGCAGGAAATCTGAAGGATTGTCTCACCTATTGGCAAAGTTTGTCAGTTGTTTTCCTCTCTGTCCTGAAGAATATCTGGCAGTTTCTTCCATGAATCAGGAACCTGAAGGACCATCCTGTCTTGTTTAGGCAGAGTTCATTGATCACCTTCCTATGGGTCCTGTATGTCCAGGACAACAAATGTACTGCCTAGCAGTTGAGACAAAGGCACTTTTTTGCCCAGTGGCTCACTTTTGTCACAAAGAAAGCAAACTCCATGTGAAGTTTCTTTGATGCCCATCATCTTCTTGAAGCAAATCGTGTTGTCAGAAGTAGTTGTGTCTCACTGACCAGAAAAGTCTAAGTTCTTAAAATATATTTTTTAAATTTCACTCTTGAGTTTATTGAGCTTACTTACATAGTGTGGGTGAAGGGTTACAGGCAAGAGCATCAGTGACCATATGCAGCAATGCTGGAGAGTCTTCATCCAGAATAAATGATGTCTTCTCCATGGCTACATAAATGAAGCCACTTTTAGCTAATCTTCTCTAGGCTTTATACTCTAGCATCTTCAGAGATTCAAGGTCACATGGAGTTAGGGAAAATTGCATAAAATGACTAGGAAGAACAGTTGAGATCTCAGGTGAGGGTCAAAAGACACTCTCTAAGTCATCCTCCTGTAAGGGAATGTCACCAATCAATAAGCCTGATGTAATTAACTCTTATAGTAGACAGTTGATTTCATAATGATGGTGGAAGTTTTACTCAGAAATCGTCTTTCTATAATTGTGTATGTATGTGTGCACATGTGTGTGCATGGAGCACCCTTGTGTGTCATTCCCAGAAGACCACCTACTTGCTTTGAAATGGAGTGTCACTTTAGTCTGAAGCTGATCTATGGATAGGCTGTCTAGACAGTAAACCTCCATTTGGGATTCACCAAAATTAAAAGTATGTATAACCATGGCTAGCCTTTTTACATTGGTTCTGGGGATCCAATGTAGTTCCTTATGTTTGCGAAGCAAGTACTTTACCAAATGAACCCTGCCCTTAGCCCTATCTTAAAATATTTTAAATGCCATATTCTGTAGGTCTTTGAAGTGTTTGAAAGTTACCTACCTATCTGAAATATATCTCTGAATATCTAGAAAATTTAACTAACATGACTATAAGTTTGATTATTATAGATGACTATCAGTTTATATTTCTTAAGTATATATCATAATTTTAAATGAGTTGCATAAACATAATACTTTAAACTAGAATAGAAATATACATACAGTATAATAAAACTGACCCCAATTTTTTATCAATAAACCAAAATCAAAACTAATGTATTTTGAGATTAACAGTTGTTTTTTGAATCAAAGTATATTCAATAACTTATCTTTAAAAAAATAATTTCTCTATCATATCCCCTTTTTTCTTTAGAAAGAGGTTGCATTTATAATTACCCCCTTTAAATAAAATGAACATTCATGAACAATATTTTGGAAATCTGAGTATAGCTTTTCTGATAAAATTTATTTCTGATAAAACATAATTAACATCTCTATATAATTACAGGAAATAATCAGAAATAGATGCACATGCATACACATATATATATATATACATATATATGTATGTATCACATCAGATCCCATACAGGTTTACCAGGTCCTCTAGCACAAAGTAATAATGATTACTTGATTGTTATTAATAGGAAATGTGCTGGAGGTCTCAAAATTTTATTAAAAAAATCATGTCAATAGCAAATGTTTAAAAAGAGAGTTCTCCATCACTTGGCAACAAGTCAAGGAAATAGTAAAAAATGTCCTATAACCCTAACCCTATAACCAAATTTTGTTACCTGCAGGAAGTAACATTAAATGTATACAAAGAAATGAAATTTGGCAGATGGATGTGTTTTATTTTGTAGAATTTGGAAAATTAAAATCTGTACACTATTTAATAGATACATTTTTAGGATTTCAATGGGCAATTGCTTTGAGTTCTGAAAGGGCTAATTGTATAATTACACACACATTAGAAGTCATGGCCATAACTGGTATGCTTGTAGAAATTAAGACTGACAATGGTTCAGCATATGTTTCCAGTAAAATGGAACACTTTATTTTATATATAAAGTATATTACCACCATACCACCTAATCCTACAGGACAAGCATTATTGAAAAATCTAACCACACCTTAAAAGAAATGCTTAGTAAACAGAAAGGGGGAACTAAAAAATCCCCAAAGGTAATGCATAATGCATTATTAATCATATTTTTTGTTAATAATAGTGAGAAAGGAACAACAGCTGCAGAGAAGATATTGGACTATAGAAAAAACTACTGAGCTAAATCAGCCTGTCTACTTTAAAAATGTGTTGACTTCAGAATGGAAACTAGGATATGTGCTATGTTGGGGAAGGGGTTTCACTTTTGTTTCCACACAACACAAAAAGCTATGGGTATCATAAAAATTAATAAAGATTCAATTTGAACAGGAGAAATCTCTTGGTAAGGAGAAATGATGGCATCACTATGAATCAGGTAGAATCCTTTTTGTGGGGCCCTATTCTCTTTCTGGAGACTTCAGAGATTACTGAAAATGTATTGTTCACTGTGGAAAACTTCAACATTATTAATATCAAAAATGGAATGTTTAAATTTTAGGATAGCACTATATCTAAAGAAAAGTTCCAAAGAATCAAGAGTATGGGGAGAAACAGCATGTTGACAACAATAGTCCCTAGATATCAGGTGGCTCTTCTGATATGGCACAGAAATTTTTAATTTTTTTTGACAACGTGTCACCTTGTGTGAGAGAGAAGAAAACCAAAAATCTAGGGACTATTGTTTTCAACATTCTATTTCTCCCCATACTCTTCCTACATTTCTCCTATTTATTCTGTCTACTTGCCAGATCCGCATATCCTTCCTTCTGCCTTGCTGTTGGCTGTTCAGTTCTTTATTAGATCATTAGGCATTTTAGAGAGACAATGTAACACACTTACACAGAGTTAAACAAATGCAACATAAAAGAATATAACACATATTTGCATAATTAAACAAATATTTCATAGCATAAACAAATGTAACATATCTTCAACTAATATTCCACAACAATGGTCCTGTTGTTTCTTAGCTAAGATGAGATCACTTTGGTGACCTCACCTCGGAATCAATATCAAGCTACATTAGTCTCCATAGCTGAACTTTGTGTATACATGTTTCTGGAAGACTCACAGAAAAAGTATTCAGATAGAGTTTGAAGAAGGGAAAGTGAAAACAAAAAGACAAACCCTTTCCAGAAGATTAACAATACATGAAAAATAAACAGAGACTGTGGCTCAACTACCAACCAAACCTAGTCCCAATTTCCAATGAAATTTAAAAAAAAACACACACAGAGGTACCTGAAATGCCTGAGAAAGAATTAAGTCATTTTCAAAAAAATTAAAGACCATATGGAAAATTCATACAAGAAAATGCATGAACTAAAGCAATCAATCCAAGACTTGAGCGAGACTGTCTTGAAAGTGAATTAAACAGTTTGCATTTTTAGGAAGTCTTTTGAAACAGAGTTTCTCTGTGTAGTCCTTGCTGTCCTGGAACTCATTATGTAGATCAGGCTGATGTTGAACTCATAGTTCATGATGAGTTGATGTTGATACAACTGTCTCTTCCTTACAAGTGTGGGGATTAAAGGAATGTACCATCACAGTGTGACAACAGTTAGCAAAATTGAGGAGAAATTTTAAAGGAAAAAAATCAGCAAGTAAACTAAAATATTTAAAAAGGTCCAAACAGAAATACTGAAAATGAAATAAAAGGCTAAAAAGCAAAACTACATTGGAAACATTGTGAAACACAAAACCAGGGAGAAGAACAAATTTCAAGGTGGAGGACATAGTAAAGACACACTACAAAAAAACATTAAGGATAAAAGTTAAATATGAACAATATTTCTAGGAAGTCTGAGATACATTCAAGAGGTTAAACCTGTGAATTCATGGTGTGAAATATGCTCAGAGATAAAGTATAAAAGAATAGAAAGATCATCTAGGGGAATTGCAGCAGAAAACTCTCCAAATATAAAGAATGAAGTAGAAATACAATTGTAAGAGACATTCATAATCCCAATGGACATGATCAAGGAAGAAACTCTATGTATGACACATTATAGTCAAAATGTCAAAAAATACCAAGTAAATAAACAATACTGAAAGAAGTATGAGAAAATTGAAATTTAAAAGTTTCTCCACAGCAAAACAAACTTTAACAGCTATATTTCAGAGAGGAGCTAATATCTAGAATAAAAAAAGAATGGCAAAAATTAAACATACAAGCAAATCTCCTGACAATTAACAAATTGGGCAGTGAGAGGAATAAGCTGTTCTAAAAATGGCCAATAACTTCTTTAAAAAGTTTTCAATGTGATATACAAATTAAAACCACTTTGAAATTTTACCTTACCCCAGTCAGAATGGCTTTTATAAAGAAATCCAAGAACAAATGCTTGTGAGGATTGGGGGAGATCCTTATTTACTTTGATGTGTGTGCAAACTAGTACAGCTATTATGAAAATCAGTATGGTGTTTAAAAAACGTTAAAAATATAACCATAATATGACACAGCTATGCTACTCCTGGACATGTATGTAAAGCACTCCATACCATATAGAGATACTTACATAGAGATAGAGATATTTTTATATCCATGTTTATTGGTGCTATATCTGCATAACAAGGAAATGAAATGGTCTAGATGTCCATCAACAGATGAATAGATGCACAGTGGAATTTGATATCACTGTAAAAAATGAAAATTTCAGGCAAATAGTTGGATTTGGAAACTATAATAAGCTATGTGACTCAAACTTAAAAAGTTAAAAACTGTATAGCCTGTCATATTCCATACTTAACCTGTACTATATACATGTAACATATAAATGAAAGTCTAAATGTAGGTAAAAACCAAAACACAACTGGAAAGTAGACTCTTTTCTCTAAAAGCACAAAAAGCAAACTAAAAGACAGACAACATAAACCAGTCTTCAAAAAAAAAAAAAAAAACTGGCCATGCCCCATACAAAAGGCCTCAAGACCTCAAAGCCACAACTTTTAAGTCTTACTCAATAGTGCCTAAACTCACTACAGTAGACCATGTGAGAGCAAAATTAGGAGATAAGAAGGATGAGGCACGGGGCATAAAGAGACTCAGAGAAGGTTACAATGGTAGATTTGAGTGGCTAGAAGGAGAATTTACTAAAGTTGTGTTAAAAAAAATTCTATAGCTCTTTCCAGCCAGCACCAAGCTATGGTCATCTCTCAGGATAACTGGGACAAGCGCTACAAGACAGGGGTAAGTGGAAGCCCTACCACAAGAAGCAAAAGTATGAGCTTGGATGGCCTGCTGCCAATACTAAGATTGCCCCCCCACGCCTCCCTTCCTCCCTTCCGTATACACACAGTCCGAGTTCAATGAGGCAATAAGAAATACCGTGCCCTAAGATTGGATGTGGGGCACTTTTCCTGGGGCTCTGAGTGTTGTACTCGCAAAACAAGGATCATTGATGTTGTCTACAATGCGTCCAATAATGAGCTGATCCGCACCAAGACCCTGGTGAAGAAATGTATTGTGCTAGTTGACAGCACCCCATACCGACAGTGGTATGAGTCCCACTATGCACTGCCCCTGGGCTGTAAGAAGGGGGCCAAGCTGACTCCTGAAGAGGAAGAAATAGTAAACAAAAAGCGATCAAAGAAAATTCAAAAGAAATACGATGAAAGGAAAAAAGAACGCCAAAATTAGCAGTCTTCTGGAAGAGCAGTCCCAGCAGGGCAAGCTTCTTGCCTGTACTGCCTCAAGACCAGGTCAGTGTGGCAGAGAAGATGGCTATGTGCTAGAAGGAAAGGAGCTTGAGTTCTATCTGAGGAAGATCAAAGCCTGGAAAGGCAAATAAACCATCATCAATAGCTCATGTAAAAAAAAATCTATAATGATATGTAATACTTGGTATGCTAGTTTACAAAGTTTACAAAGTAAGAAAATACTTAAAAATATATCTTTAAGAACATAAATCAGGCTTATAATGCCTTAAAAAATTCATCAGAGAAAAAGTATTGAAAATGACCAGTTATGAGGTAGGTATAGTGACATATTCCTGTAAATTCAGTACTCCAGAGGCCAAAATAGAAGGATATCACCAATTTTGTGACCAGGTTGGGATGCATAGTGAGTTACAGGGCATGTTAGGGCTATATACTGAGAATGTTTCTAAATCAATCCACCCTGCCAAAGACAAAAGAATTACTTATGAATACACAATCAAAAACTGTAGTGTAATTTTTATCTGATCATTCTAATGGTTTGTAGATCACAGAAAAAGGAATAAAAAAAACCCTGAACATAGATAAAGAGAAATTATCTATCCTGGAAAGCTGAGAGGATCAGAGATTAAAGAAAATGAAAAAGAAATGAAAATAATAGACCTCTTATGTTCTGTGGGGAAATATAAGGTCTAATAAATGTGTATAAAGAATCCCAGGAGAGAGGAAAAAGCACTGGAGGATAAAATTCTTGAAAAGAGATAGGTCAGGTCTGATAGTACAAGCCTGTAAATCCAGCTACTCTGGGATTTAGGTGGAAGGATCCAAAGTTTGGTATGGGTGGGGAAAAAACCCTAAAGTTATTGTGTAAAAGATGCACAATAACACAACACACAAGCAGTAAGTCTAAGAAAATGGAATTAGCTTTTTCACCCCTTTCCTGGGATCCTGAGAATTTAACCTAGGACCTGTGTATGAAAGTAAGCACCATGATTGTGAGCTCTACTCTCATTCATTTAATTTTTCCTCTTTATTTCATCAAAGTCTTTCCAAATTGTTCAATCTGATTTTGAATAACTAGACTCAGCCATCTGAATAGCTAGAATTGTAGGTTTGCACCATCATGCCTGACAATGAATAATTTTTTTTATTCCTTTCTGTTTTTTTCCAGACAGAGCCACATACTTGAAGCTGGTCTCAAATTCTTTATGTAGCTGAAGATCACCCTGAACTCCTGACCTTCCTGTCTCTACTTCCAAAGTGATGGGATGACCAATGTCCACCCCCACTCTGGGTTTGCGCTGAGTTGAGATTCAAATAAGGTTTTTATAATAGAAAAAAAAGGATAAAAAACTACTGGCTAAGATGGCACATGCTTTTTAATCCTACCAGTTGGGAGGCTGAGGCAGGCAGATCTCAATGAGTTCAAGACCAGCTTGGTCTCCAGAGTGAATTCCAGAACAGTCAGGCAACACCGAGAAACCCTGTCTTCAAAACCAAAACCAACCAAACAGAAATCCCCCAAAAAAAACTATCGCTAAGAATAAATTACATCATGGTATATTGGCAAATTTATTGAAAATACATAAAATTTCCACCTTTTCACCAAATAAGAAGCTTCATGATCGATTACAGAAGTTGAGCAGCTTCTTAACACCTCCATTTAAACGACCAGAGGACGGACCAATAAGCGTGTATGTTACTTATGGACATCTCAAATTCTGCTTTGTTAAACCTTCACATTGGTGCATATGTTCACTGTTAACACTGGTTCCGCCTTCTAGAGCTTTTGATCCAATCATTTGCCTTAGAGCAGTCTAGAATTTTCTTCAAGAAGCAGAGGAGGTTTCTGGGAGAAATACGGGGTTGTGGGAGTTCATTGGGTGATTGAGAGCTTCACAGGTCTCATTGCCCGCTCCGCTGAGGTGATTTTGGACGTTCATGCTTGGGACTCTTCAGGAGTGCAGAGTCAGGGAACATAAAAATTCAGGTAGGGACATTGGTTGGCCCAGACCCTAGTTGCCTCTGGGGCCCAGGCTGGGTGCTCCAGCGCTGCCTCTGGAGGGTATGGTGAGGGTGTTTCAAGGAGGATTGCCTGAGCAAGGCCTGGTGCTTCAGGCCTAGTCTGGTCACTTATAGTCACAGGGTGGATGAGAAAGGGTGCTTGCGTTTGGGACATCGGAGGCTGTAGGGGTTGTAGTTTCTGTGTGCAGGCCATGTGAGGGGGAGGCCATAGCAGAGCTGTTGGGTTAAGGCATTCTCCCAGGGAGAGTAGTGAGGTGCTTTTGTCTAGGACTCCAGATGCTACATAGGTACCTCGTCGCTTCATGTGCTTACATGTAAATGCCTAGCTATGGAGGGAGGGACGTGGTGTGTGGTGAGAAGCTGAGCCACTGAACAAATGGTACCGGCACAGCGCACACAACTGTGGAGAAGGCACTCATGCGTGTTCGTCTTTGGTCCTTGGTGGGCTAACATCTGATCTCTGGTGCAAGAGGGCTGCCTTTGGCGCGCAACATGGCGGCCTGCCTCAGCGCTGAGGGAAGGGAGGGGGGCGGGCGGTGGTGACAGTCCTTCAGGGAGATAGGGCAATGCTTTCTGCCTGGTGGGCCAACTCTCACTGGTAGGGGATGTGTTAAGTTTCTGGAGCAGGGGTACCCCAATTCTTGGAGAGATAGGAGAGGCTCCTGGTTTAGGGTTAACTAGTGAAGAAATGAATACCTGCCGGCTTACAATGGGGCTTTATGGAGGCCAAAGGAGACCAACAATATTTAAGTACTTGGGAGCATCTAGAGAAGCTTGCTGCTGGCTGACTGTGCAGTAATGTGGGCTTGTACTCACACATTTTCAAGAGGTGTAGGCAAGTGGATCACTTGAAGCTAGGAATACTATCTTGGGAAAATACTAGTCATTTAAAAGGAGTATGTAATCCTTTTAAACCGTGGTGAAATTCTGTCTGAAATTAATAATGTCTTAGTTACAAGAAAATATTTGAAGTTCAATAATGAAAAACTATAACTTGCCAAAATTAAGAGAGCCAATAAAGAAGGGATCAGCTGGAAATTTACATGTTTTTTGTTAGAAAAGAACAAAGATGACTGAGAAGGTAAAGGCAACCTGAGTTTAATTACCCAGGCTAACAAGGTGGAAGTTTACCAGTGATTCCTGAAATTTGTGTTTTGATCTCTACAGGACATTTGGTCAGACACATATACCCACACACATACAAGTGTGTTATATGCTAAATTTTAAAAATGTAACAAAAAGAACAAATGCCTAAGATAGTGACCTAAGGGTCCACTTAAAGAAGCTATAACTAGGACCAAGAGTAAATCTAATTTATAAAGTGTCAAATGAAAAAATGTACATAAGTGAGGAAATCAGCAACGTATGCAGACAACACAAATGTTTCTTTAAAGACTTGTAAAATTGGAGCTGGGTGCTTGTAATAAAAGTTTTTGGCCTGGCTTAGCTCTGCAGTCTGGACCTGCCCACTGTTGCTTAGTCTCTCAAAATGACCCAGATGCTTATATTAATTATATGTTGTTTGGCCTATGGCTTAGGCATATTGTTAGCTAGCTCTTGCATCTTAATTTAACTTATTTTTATTAATCTGTTTTGCCACGTGGCCCGTGGCTTACTTATTTTTTACATCTTGTTTTTTTGAGTGCCTAGATCACGATGTCTTTGTCTGACTCTGCCCTCTTTTTTTTTTAATTTGTTTATGTTTAGATTTCCCGCCTCCTTCTAAAATGCCCTGCCATAGGCCCAAACAGTCTCTTTATTAACACATGATATTTATAGCATATAGAAAGACATCCTATATCCCATCATAAAAAAAGTAAATTTTATATGGACTTTGTTGATGTTCATTATTTTTTGAAGTAGATTTGTGTTGTCAAGATCAGGTTTATTTTATTGTTTAGAAAAGTCTAAGTCTTTAAAATATTGTAAATATTATATTTGTAGGTCTTTGAAGTGTTTGAAGATTATTTATTTAATTGAAATATATTTTTGTGTAGCTATAAAAATTAATTAACATGACTAAGTTTGGTTATCATAGATGACTAGTAATTTTTATTTTTAATTATATATTATAATTTTAAATGAGGTATATAAATATATCTTAAGAGTAGAAATATATAGTACAACAAAATTGACTTTAAATTTGTATTAAAACTGAAATGTATATTAATGTAAAATATTTTGAGAATAATAGTCATTTTAAAGTTATTTTTATACCATATCCCCATTCTTCCTCAGAAAGAGATTTACAAACATTTATAATGAAAACAAACATTTATAAATATTATTTTGGAAATTTGGGTGCAGTTTTTTATTTTTTGTTAATTGAGGGGCATTGGAAATTTTATGGGGGTCTTGAGCCTGGATTATCTTAGTTGGCAGCCTTGAAGCTGATGTGGCCTTATTTTTATTGGAGATTTTTTTAGGGGGTCTTTTGATTAAACTATATTAGTTTGGAAGTAATTTATAGCTTTTTATCTTTTGTGGAAACAAGAGCATAACTTTTTTAAAAGTAATATACCATTAGATCTAAATTTTAAAGTTAAGATTTTTTAAAAATATATATATTGGTTTAACTTAGTAGTTTTTATAATTAAGTAATTGTAGTTAGCTTATTAACAGTTAAAAATTAAAAGAAAACATACCTGCAATTTAGACTTTCTTGTATTCTTTATTTTTATGTGGTTTATTATATTTTTATTATTTTATTTTAAGGTATTTTTATTTTATGTATTTTTTTATATAATATTGTAACTTATTCAGAGATTTTTATCTGATTTTGTTTTATTGTATATTTTTAATTATTTTTTTAACTAGGAAAGCTTTTAAAATGTTAGACTGTAAAATGTTTTGACTGTTGACTTTGTTTTAGTTGGCTTTTTTAACATGGTGAAGGTATTAGAGTTATGTTTATTTTATTATTTTTGGGAAGTAGTATTTAATATTGTGGAGTTATTTACCATCCCAACTCTGGGGAATTTTAAGGTCTATATTGTTACTAAGTAGAGCACTGTCTGTTGTTTATGTATTTTATTCAAGTATTTGATAGCAGGACCTTTTAAAGAGTCACACAGCTTTTTGCTGTTAAGGCTGAGCTAGGAAGCCTGTCGTAAAGGAGCTGAGCCTCTGCTCACCACCATTGAACAGAGCTGACTTGCTGTGTATTAAGAAGTCATCTTTGTCTTTTTTTTTTTTTGGTCTGTAAGATTAGTAAATTAAATTTATCATATGTATTTTGTATTTATATTAAGGCCTTTGTGAGTCTCTGAGTACTTGCCTTGTGGTAGCTTAAGTTGTTTGCCACAAGCTTACCATTTTTTAATTTGAACTTGTATGTCACATTATTTTTATATTAGGACTTTTATCAGAGACACAACTTAGAAGTTGTTTTTGGCTGTGTTTTTATGATTTAGAACTTTTTAAAAGTTTTTTTTTTTTAGGTTTTATGTGGGTACATATGCCCATGTTGGGTGCTATTTGTAATATAAATTTTTGGCCCAGCCTAGTCCTGCGGTCTGGACCTGCCCACTGTTTCTTAGTCTCTTAAAATGACTCAGCCCCTTGTATTAATTATATGTTGTTTGGCCTAGGGCTTAGGTATATTGTTAGCTAGCTCTTGCATCTTAATTTAACTTATTTTTATGTTGCCACATGGCCCATGGCTTATCTATTTCTTTACATCTTGTTTCTTGGGAGGCTGGGTTGCATCTGTGTGACTCTGCCTTCCTTCTCCTTTATGTTTAGATTTCCTGCCTCCTTCTAAGATGCCTTGCCATAGACCCAAACAGTCTTTTTATTATCAAATGATATTTACAGCATACAGAAAGACATCTCACATCAGGTGGTGACACACACTTTTCATCCCAGCACTTGAGAGGCAGAGGCAAGAGGATCTCTGAGTATGAGACCAGCCTAGTCTATAGAGTGAGTTCCAGGACAGCCAGGAGCGTTATACAGAGAAACTTTGTCTCGAAAAACCAAGAAAGAAAAAGAGGTGTAAAACTGGTAAACACTATTGAACAAGATTTAAAAAGAAGAACCACAAAACTAGTATCAGGAATGAAAAATAAAGGACTGTGCTAGTCTATGCAGACACTAAAAGAAGAGAATGAAACATTAAGTGCAGATTTCTCCAAAACTTGAAAACTTAGAAATTGCAAGTTTCTTGGGGAGGCAGAACTTACTAGAACTTCCACCAGATAAAATATTATGAAATATAACTATCCCTGTATATTATAAATAAATTTAATTTGTCAAAGATTTTTTTTTTAAAAAAATCAAACAAAATGGACAAGTAGTAGAACTGGCTCCACACTTTCTGGGGCAGCTTGGTGGGACATGGATTGTCTGAAACCAACATGTCTTTCATTTTTTTCTACTCACAGGCTGAGGAGAAGACTGCTACAGTCAGCATACATCCCTGTCTGGTCATGTTCCCATCCAAGTCTACTGCTATGGCACTTGGGATTCTTCAGGACTGGTGTGGGTGGATGGGTGTAAATGCCCAGCGCTCACTGCTCATCCTGGGCATTCCTGATGACTGTGAGGAAGAAGAATTTCAGGAGGCTGTACAGGCTGCCCTCAGACCCCTGGGCAGGTACCGAGTACTTGGCAGGGTCTTCCGAAAGGAGATTGGGGCAAAGGTTGCTTTGGTTGAATTTGCTGACAATTTAAACCAAAGTTTGATTCCCCAACAAATACCAAATGATAGGGGGCCCTGGACTGTGATCTTCCCGCCTCGGGTCCCTGATATTGAGTTACAGGATACATTCAATTTACCTGCACAGGCTCATGGGCAAGCTTTGGAAGGGGCATCAGGTGCAGTAGGGGCTTCGGGTGGGTCAGGACCTGCAGTTGAAGAAGGAGATGTAGATGAGACAGGGGCTGTGGGTGTGACAGGAGGACCAGCAGAGGAAGGAGCTGAAGATGAGGCAAGAGTGTCAGATGAGGAAGGAACAGAGGATGAGGAAGGAGGAGCAGGTGCAGCTCCTCCTGCCTTCTTCCTACAGGAGGAAGGAGCTGCAGCTGAGACACCAGTACCAGAGGAGAAAGAAAAAGAGGGTGAGGAAGGAGCAGCTGAGTCAGGAGGAGCAGCTGAGGCAGGAGGAACAGGTGAGGCAGGAAGAGAAGCTGAGGAAGAAGCTGCAGCTGAGGCAAGAATGTCAGATGGAGGAGTTATAGATGAAGCAAGACTGTCAGATGAGGGGGCTCTGGATGAGGAAGATGATGTAATTGAGGCAAGGGCTGCAAGAATGTCCGATGAGGAAGGAGCTGGAGGTGACATGGGGGTTGCAGGTGTTATGGGAGCTATGGGTTGGGCAGGAGCTGCAGGAGAAGTAGGAGCTGCAGGAGAAGGAGGGGTTTTAGAGGCAAGGGCAGGTGAAGAGGGGTCTGTAGGTGATGAGGGGTCTGGGAGTGATGAAGGGTCTGCAGGGGATGAAGGATCTGTGGATGATGGAGGGGCTGTGGGTGAAGTAGGAGCTATAGTCGAGGATGAGGCAGGAGCTGTAGGTGAGGCAAGAATGTCAGATGAGGAGGGAGCTGCAGGTGACATGGGAGTTGCAGGCATTGTAGGAGCTGTGGGATTGGCAGGAGCTGCAGGTGAGGCAGGAGGTTCAGGTGAGGAAGGAGCCTTTGATGTGGCAGGAGGAGCACATGGGGCTGGAGCCTGGACCCAGCAGTGGAGCCAAGCCCTGCAGCCTGTTCTGGAAAACATGGCCTACCAAGAACTGAGACACTTTTCTGGGATGGAAGAGCCTGGCTGTGGGGGTCAGTCTTTTGAGAGCTGGCTGGACCATGCCAATGACATGCTATACTTGTGGCGCCACATATCTGAGAGGGAGAGGCGGCGGCGGCTGGTGGAGAGCTTGGGGGGCCCTGCCCTGGATCTCCTGTGTGAGCTTCTGGAAGAGCACCCAGACACCCCTGCACAGGACTGTCTGGCTGCACTGGTGCAGGTGTTTGGCAACAAGGATACTGTGATGACCGCACGGCTGAAGTTCCTGACTTGCTCCCAGCGGCCTCAGGAGACCCTCTTTGCTTATGTGATGCGCCTGGAAGGTCTGCTGCAGATGGCCTTAGAGAAAGGGGCCATCCAGCCTGCAATGGTGGATCAGGCGAGGGCTCGTCAGGTGCTGATGCGGGCCCGCCCCAACCAGATGCTGCAGAATAACCTGAGGAGAATGAGGCTGGAGAGGCACCCACCTGGCTTTTTGGGGCTACTCAGGCTTGTCCGGGAGACTGAGGCATGGGAGGCAGCTCTGGCTGAGAATGCTGTGGTCCGAGTCGGAGGAGGGGTGGAAGTGCATGGTGGAGAGCTGGATGTGGCCCAGGCTGCCCTTGTCAGTGTTGGGGGCACTGAGCCTGCCCTTGCTGTTAGTGAGGCCCTCCCAGCCAGTGAAGATGTTGTCCAGGCTGCTGCTGCTGTTCTTGAGCAAGCTGCTGAGGCTGCTCCCAATAGTGATGGTGCCACAAAGGCAGGGCCTGAGTCTAAAGAGGCCAAGGACTTCCCTGTCACCCAGGGAGATGAAAATGTGTTAGCCCCTTCTGGCTCAGGCCAGACAGGGTCCACTGAGGACCCAGGTGTATCTGAGAGCTTGGCCCATGCAGGAGAGCAAGAAGTAGAGCAGCCTGTACTAGAAGGGCTGAAGGAAGAGTCAGAAAATGAGGATGGGGCATGGGAAGCTAGTCACCCCAAATCTCTCTGTGATAAATAGGCTCAGAAGGTCTAGGAACTTCCTACTACCTCAGGCAGTTAAGTCCTAGAGGCATGCAGTGTAAGCCCAAGGCCCATGCTTCACTCCAAAAGGTACACCAGGGCCCCAGAAAGGTTTTAAACCAACTCCCTCCTTCAAATCCCCAAAGGATTCTGGCTGCCACCACCACCTCCTATTCAAGTTATCTGGTGGCCATGTTTGTCATCAAGTGGAGTGGGGAAAGGCGCCTTTTCCCATGACAATGTTACCTCCAGATCTAGTCCTAAACTATTCTGGCTTAGCTTGCCTGAGACACATTGCTGAGGTACTAGCCCAAAAATTAAGGACATGGCCTGAGAATCCACATCCCATTTGCAGTCTCCAGGCAAGTAGCTTTTGCCATGCTTACCTGCCTGCCTCATAGTGACACAGCTGTCCAGAAATCTCACCTTGACAAGCTCTCCTTCATTCACTGGTTTTGTGCAAAGTCATGAGATACATTATTAACCTGGGCAAGTAGTTCTGGCCACCAGGTCAACCACTTCCACACACAGATCTGCAGTGAGCTCATGTTCTAGGCAAGCTTTTCCTGCCCACATTGTGAGCTACTTATCTGCTTTCTCAGTGTGAACCTAGGTTTGCCACTGGCTAATTGTTTTCTAGATATGTGCAGTAACCTGAGCAAGTCCTTTTCAGAGACCCCCAAGTCCAGCATCAGAGCATCAGGAGCCAGCAGGAAGAACAGAAGATGACAAGGGACTAGTTGATGCTTATCTTGTGACTGTCACTTGATTGGTCTGCATAGGCAAAAAGACAAGGATTTGGGAGGGGCTTAAACACCGTGCTGTTTTGCTCCATTTAAGTTGTTATTCATGACTCATACCCTCTTGGTGTGGGGTGTTCTGTATTGTGGTTTCTCATGGCCTATACCTAGCTTGTGTCAATAATAGGGCAGGGCCACCCCACAGTGTATGACTCCTTGAGGTCATCCTCCAAAGTAAATGAGTATTACAAGAGTCCATTGTCTTGATAAGATGCACAAACTGGATCTTCTAAAGGGAGAAAATGATGAAAGGGCCTCATTATGCTTTCAGAGCCCCAGGATGAGTGCAGTCTAGGGAACTGTAGCTTCTGATGATTATGATGTTCTGAATAGTGTTTTACCTTTTTCAATGGTTTCATTACATGTTTTGCTTTAATAAATTTTTTGGATGTTTCAGCTGTGTCTCACCATTTCCTTGGGCAGTTGAGGGTGGAATTGGCTTACAGAAGTATCAAATTTCAACTTGATGCTCATGCAATATATTGTTACTGAGAGGAGAGAGTAAGTAGCAAGCACTTCAATAGGTAGGTAGGGATTGGTGAGCGCTTTAATTTCAGAGATGATTTGTAGTTCAGTTTCACTGGTCTAATTTGGGCTTTTTAAAATATTTTGCCAGCCTGATCTGATGGCCAATGACTAATCCCACAATTTGTTAGACTTGTAGTCTAACCACGCAGGGAATTTTTGGACAGCCTAGGCTACAGCTACATGTAAGATTATTAATTTTTATTTATGTATATGTATTTATATGCCATTTGTGCAGGTGCCTCCAGAGGCCAGAAGAAGATACTGGATACCCTGAAGCTGGAGTTCCAAGTGACTGTGAGCTGCCCAATGTGGGTGCTGGGTACTGAACTATGGTTCCCTTCCATGTGCTCTTAACTGCTAGGCTATCTCTTAAAACATGCAAAATGATTTTTGTTGATCCTGGTTTTCTCAGTTTAGGGACAACACCACTTGGAGTTTAAGACAACATTAACCATAACTCCACCTTTCTTCTTTTGTTCTGCCAGCTCCGTGAGCCACTATGCCACCTGAGCCTGTGGTATACTGAATGCCTCTAGCCTCTAGCCTTCAGTATTGCTCACTGACAGTGCCAGGTGCCTAGGCTAGCATAAGCTATAGGGTTGTATGTAGCTCAGGATGTAAAACACAGAGTACCTTTCAACCTGTGGCCTTCCTCATGCCAGCTCTGCCAGCTATGAAGTGTGAGCATTATATTTAGCAATATGTCCATAGAACTGGCTGTGTAAAGGCCCCGAGCAATTAAAGAGAGGCTGTGTGCTGACATGTAAATGCTTGGCATAACATTTTTCTCTTTGGGGAACCTTCTGAACTTAGAGTTAGGCCATGAGTGGTTCAACAAATGGTAAAGAGAAACTAGGGCTATAGGGTGGCCTAGAGAGTGCTGGCAGCTGCCTATCTCCAGTGGCTATCTTGCAGACTTCAGAGCCTTTCTTTGTGAAACTTTATGGCCCTTGTCTGAAGACAGACGAGTTCTGTTATCATTATTTAGGTTGTTGCCACTGTCATGTTCCAGATGCACTGTGGAATTTAGCTTGGACATAGGTACTTTTACGAAGATGCTGCACCAAGTCAAGTGTTAACTGTGTACCAGATCTGCTGCAGAAATTATGTCCTTTTTTCAGCAATGGATTTTCCTGAATCCATACTGTGACATTTGACCTGGGTCTTCATTACCCATCAGTGACTTCCTAGGAATTCTGAGTCTTTTAATTTGGGGCAGTAGTCCAGTCCTGTCCTCTGGTGGCATAAACTGAAGTGCATGTGGCACTGGGTGTTCTATATGACCTGCTGAGGAATTATTGGGGCAATTAGTTGAGGGCAATATGTCCCTCTGAAGCATAAGGTGCATGTTTGTAGGCAAATAATGCTGGTACAGGCAGAGGGAGCAAGGAAATGCTCCCAGATCACAGACAGTAAGTGTTAAGCATACCATGCTCATGACACTAATGTGGAGCCAATTTTCTCTATTACCTTTATGGTTTAAGTTATGGTTGACCACAGGAGAAATAAACCATAAGTTGTTTGTTTTATGTCCAGCTTGGTTCAGTGTAGTTCAGAGTCATGGTAGGCTGCAATGACTGCTAATCAACCACCTCACCTGGTCTGTCATTCCTTTACATCTCGTGCCAAATCTCCATGTTCAAGGCAAGGTGCACCTCTGTTAGAAGGCTCTTCCATGGTGGGGGTTTGAGGTAGCAAGAGGCTAAGTGGTTTCTTCATCCTTATTCTCATCCTCTTCCTCTCTCAGTTTCTAGTCAACTGACCAGTTTCAGTTGCAGGCACAAAGGTGGCAGCCTAGCATAGACCTCTGCCCCCCATAGCACCTACAATCCCATGACAAATCAATTGTTATCCAGATAAGGAACTTTGACTTTCACTTATAAACCCTAAGTGGCATATCATTCCCCTGGGGTACCTTCCAGGTACAAGGATTGCATGTTCTTGGCTCCCAATGAATTTTCTACCCATTCCGGTGTTGTATTAGGTTTCCCAGGCCCATTTGGGCCCGGAGGTTTGGACCTGTCCCGTGGCAGCTTTTGTCCCCCAAAGAAATGAATCAGACACTTATATTAGCTTCATACTGTTTGGCCCATGTCTCAAGCACGTTACTAGCTAGCTCTTTCATCTTAAATCAACCCATTTCTATTAATCTGTCTGCCATGTGTCCCAGCCCGCGGCTCACCTGGATTCCTTACATATTTCTTCTCGGGTCGGATGGAGACTGACTAACTCCACCCTCCTTCTACCTGTCTGTCCTCTGATTCTCCACCCACTTCTATGGTGCTCCACATAGGCCAAACCAGTTACTTTATTTTCAGCATATAGAGAATATTCCCACCACATTCCTGCCTGTCTTGACAGCGAGGGCCTGGTTCCCCTGCTCTGCTGTGTCCTGCCCTAGGGGCTTCTGGAGAGCTGCCTGCCTCCTTCCCTTAACCTTTCAGGAATGGTGAAGGCAGCATTTTCTTTCTTTAACTTCCCAATTGGGTGAAAAAGACCTCAGTCTAATGCCTAGGTCAGTGGGTTAAAGTAACAGCTAGAGTTTCTGAAGAAGCCTTACCTTTCTTAGCAGAAAGGCCTGAACAAGGTGTCTAATAGCCCTGGCCACTAGCCACTTTGAGCCACAGGAACACTGAGACAGCTCCTTATTTGTACTATCTTCAGCAACCTTGTGGGGTATCTGGGAGCCTATCAGCTGAGGACTGGCCCCTAGTGTGACTTCTGCCAATATGTCAGACATATCCTGAATCCATATTGTGACATTTCACTGATACAATGGATATGACTTTCTCAGGGGATACTTATTGGTCCTGGAAGAGGTCAGAGCCCATCTTACCCAGTGATGAGCCCTTAGATAGGGTAGGGCTTCTCAACCTAGAGCAGCCTTCAAGATGGGGCCATATGTACTCTATTTTCAGAACCAGTTCCTCTTGCATGAGTGACTTGTTTTGGGGATCAATGGAGTCAGGGCATGCCATGCTCTTGGCCTATAATGTTATCTGCCTGCAAAAGATAACTTTAGAAAGGAAATTTCTTCAAGGTCTTGTACTATTTTTCCTTTTCAGGAAAAGGAAATGATGATCTGGCCTTGCTTCAAAGGCAACTTCAAAGAGGAAAAAAAAAATTCTAAAACTGCTACAACCACAAACCACAAATTAGCCAGTGACCTAGCCAAGTAGTACTAAGTATGGACAGAGATAAGCCAACAATGCCTTCTCAGAACTGGAGCAGAAGTCAGATTGCTTCAGAATTAAGGGTCATAGTCCTAAAAGTCACAGAAAAATAGAAAACAAATTTTTAATTAGACTAATGAAATTGAAGACCACAGGCTATGGGAGTATTAGAACATCACAAGGCAGATAATATGAAAGCAAAAGATGATTTGAAGACACTGGTGGAAATGAGAAACCACAAACAAGCATAGGATTTATACATGAAACAGAAACCACAGCTACGAAAGTAATGAGGATTAGTGATGTAGATTCTTTTTCTTAAACTTGTTGGTCACTTGCTAATTTTCTTTTGAGGATGGTGATTCAAATTGCTTGCCAGTTTTTAAATTTGACTATTTGTTTTATGTTGAGTTTCTTTTACACTCACATACAACAATGAGAATTTATTGGGCTGTAATTCAAAGAATCCTAAGCATCACCATTTTAATTTATACCATTTCACGGTCATTAGTATATTTACAAAATTCTAAACCACCACTATTAATGTACATATATTTTACCATCCCAGAAGATTTTTTTCCTTTAGTAGTCTTTGCCATTGTCTTTGTCAGCAAGTCATTTTCTAGTTCTTCTGTCCTCAGCCATTGGCAGCCACCTATCTGCTCTCTGACTTTAGGATTCATCTGTTTCATAGAAATGGAATCCTGTACTCTTGGGTTTGACAACACTCATTTGGTGCACTGTATAACTATTAGGAGTAGTTTCACCCACCCACTCCTGTATCTTTCTACTTTCTGTCTTGGATACTCTGGGCTTTGGGCTTATGTTAGTGGTAGGTACTGCTGGATCCTAGTTTTGGAGTGGATTCCTTACTATCTTTGGACTATTTTCTCTCTCTCCTTTCCTTGCTACTTGTCTCATTGTGATTTCTCTTTATGCCTCAGCTACTGACTCAAGATGTATTTGCTGTGCTTTTGTGTGCAGGGCTACACACTGGAGGTGGTAGACCTAGGCCAGGTGGCAAAGGAATATGGGGAGGAATGGTGGGTGGTTAGTAACTGCTAAGGGGTGAAGATAACAGGTGTTCCTGAGACTTATCAGGGCCCTGGTTGGAACCTGATCTTGAGGAAAAGGTGGCTATTGTGGATGAGGCTAATGTATCCAACTTAAGCAATTGGGATTCAATGAGAGGAAAGGACTTGGGGCTGGGGGAGGAGAGGAAATCATTGGACTAGAAGCCAAATGCATACATACATAGAATGTTTTTCTTGTAGGCACCCTTTTCTAGGGCCCCTTTGGCTCTACCTTTTGTTTGCTGGTATGAACTAGGACTCTGCCATTCTAGCTTTTATACTTGTTTCAGGTGACTTTCACAGATGTCTGGGAAGAAGCCTCAGGGTATGTGTGGTTTGTATATAAAAAAAGCAACAGACTGTCAATCTGCCCTTGGCTCATATGATTGTGTGATGAATGCATGTGTGTGTGTGTGTGTGTGTGTGTGTGTGTGTGTGTGTGTGAGAGAGAGAGAGAGAGAGAGAGAGAGAGAGCGCTATACTCATACTCATGTGTTTGTGTCTCAGTGTTTTTATATATGCATGCACATGTGTACCTTACAGATCAAACAAGGATGACAGGGAACACCCAGGAGGGCAGAAGTATTGCCTACTCCTTCCCTAGTAGCTCCCAGTAGGCAATGGGAGGGTGCTGTAAGCCCTGGCTTCTTTCGACAGCGACAAGAGCTTGTCCTGCCTCAAAATTTTCCACCATGGAGAATGGTGTGAGCATTCCCCAATTCTTGCCCTCATTTGTTTCCTTGTGCCACCCCCCTCTGAGTCACCCATACAAACAAGAAGCCCAGAGGCCCTCTGAGGAAAACTGAGACACTGCTGGGTACAAGCTAACTCTGTGTGGTTTCCAATTATAGCTAAGAATTATCTGGCCCTTCTTGTTCCCGGAACTGTGCTGTTTCCTAGACAACGAATTTTGTGTAATCATGGTCAAGGCAACGTACATTTCTGTTCAGAATCAAGGTCATAGTAAAATACCAATTCACCATAACAACAGCAGACTACTCTTCTGACATGAGAGATGAAATTGCAATAAAAACCACATGCAGACTGCTAGATGTCCAGAGATTCTGCACCATGAAATAGGTCTGATACAAAATTAGAAATCTGTGTTCATAAATGGAAGAATTCTTTGTAGTTCAATATATGGTATTTACCAGACAGAGCCAGACAGGCAAATGGTGCCATTAGTAAGCAAACACACCACATAAAGAGCCATCTCCAGGGCTCTAATTAATTCCATAAATTTATACTAGAGTAGTTCTTGGGGTAAACAAACTCCACATTAATGTACGTGTTCATCAACTGCTATGCTCACTGTGTAATGAAGTCAGCCACTTTCCTTTCCTGGGGCTCAAATAAATATTTCTTACAGGGTCTAGAACAAAACCTTGTAGTTTAACATGTGATCTTCTTCCTAATTTCATGGCCTTGGGCAAATTGTGGGTTACCTCAACTCAAGCCTCTTTGGTTCTCTGAGATGAGATGTGTGTGTTAGTAGTGGGCAGGGGAGGGCAAGAAACAGCTATTGTAGGAATTATTTACTGGAAATTGATTATATAAATGACTAATATTTATTAAGTGGTTTATATAAACACTCACTGATACAAAATTGAACCTTAAGACAATTCTTGGAGAGTTGAACTGTCCCATACTGTGACAGTGTTAATCCTCTCTTTGAGAATGCAGCAACAAAGAGTGCAGGTAGTGTGCAACCTGGTCCTTAATGAGGGCTAGTTACACCCCATCCAGGGCCTTGAGACTCCAAAGCTACACCTCTAGGTCTCTCTCAATAACACCTGAATCCAAACACAAACAGCAGCGCCTCTTTTAAGGTGAAATGGTTGGGTCTGGAATCTTAACATGAGCAAGGGGTCTCCAAACAGCATTTGCCAACCAAAGTCAGGCTGCTTGGGATGAGGGAGATAAGGAGAGGCCTGTAAGGAAAGGGCTTCATCAAGGTGAACATCACCTCATACACCTCCTTTATGTATCTCCAGTCCCCTCATCAGAGTGAGAAGGTCCTACTGTTGACCTATAGGAGAGAAAGATTTGAAGATCAGTTTCACATCTACCTTTGAGGTGACAGTAGGTGATAGGGCTTGGGGGTGGCATTGCTGGAAGAATAATTTTAAGAAAAATGGCTCCATTATATTTGCCACTAAGTGCACAGCCACAAAGGAGGCAGAAGTCATTTGCTGCTTCCTCACATTCCTTTGAGGCCCAAAAGCTGGCTAACATAGTTTGTCAAAAGAAACAAACAGCCTAACAAGCTTCCCACTGGCCAGAGTGTAAGTGGAGACTCACCCAGAGTCCTTCCTGCCAGAGAATTTCCCCTTTTGTAAGTCTCTCCTGCCTGAATTTAATGACTTCTGGTGAACTAGTTGGCCATCTTGTTCTTTATCTTCTGGATTGAGAACCTCCCGTGTGTTGTGGGGGAGGAAGTATTCTGGGAGCACAGCCAAAAGTGTCTATTAAAAAGTTTATTAAAAAGGAACTCAAAGATATTTAAACACAAACAGAGGAGTATAAAGAACAAACCTCAGCAAGGTCATCTAAAGCTACAGAAAAACAGCCTAAGGTTATCAGACAGCTAACACTAATATATCCAGTAACCATTAAAAGTTCAAAAGAGGATAGAGATATTAGAGAAGTTAATTGAGTTCCAGTAAGTATGCTAGAACTGAAAAGTGTGAAAGATGTGATTGTGACATATGGGATGCATTCACCATTTGTAAAACAAATGTTGAATTCATGGTCTTCTTGCAACCAGATCACCCCTAAGGACTGGTTAGATATGGTTACTGCTGTTTTGGAACCAGGACCACTTTTACAGTGGAAAACATGGTGGAAAGAGGAGACTAAAATAATAGAACAAAGAAGCAGAGTCAGGGGCATAGAAGTCTTCCAAGACCAACTTCTTGGGGAAGGTGAATATTCTGATATTGAAAGGGAATCCCTATGCGATGAACACACTCTCTTGATTTATGCTGTATGGCAGCACTATATGCTTGAGATTGGATAGAAGAAGTAGGAACGACAACTGAATCATTCACAAAAATAATTCAAAGCCAAAAGGAAACTTTTACACATTTTTCTGCAGAGATTTTCTGCAGCAATAAATAGGATAATACTGGATTCAGAAGCAAGGCAAATAATCGAATCCCTGGCATTTGAGAACTCTAATACACAATGCAAAAAAATAATAAGACCATTAAAAGCAAGATCAGCACCTTTAGAGGATTGGATTCGTGAAACAATTAATGCAGATTCTTATGAAGGTGATGATAATTGGGTAGGAGAGGTCATTTCTAGAGGTATAAGAAAAAGGCAAAATGTTAAATGCTATAATTGTGGAAGGCAAGGTCATATACAAAGAAATTGTAATCAAGGTGTTCCCAGAAATAGTGCTTTTGTTAGAATAATCCCAAGAGAATACTCGTCCCTCCAGGAGTATGCAGGAGGTGTGGAAAAGGTAGACATTGGACTCACGAATGTCCATCAACAAGGGACAGACAAGGTAACATTTTGCCTTCAGGAAACATCCTGAGGGAGCCTTTGAAAGCTTCCAAAGCTCCCAAAGCCCCCATATCAAATCCAGTTCAGGCTTTTTCTGTCATCCCAGAAGAAATCCCTTCCTTGAGTGATTAAAAAACATAATTCCTATCATAAAAAACTGTTACTCTGAAAAAAAAATCCTATAGAAGAGAGAAAAAATCAGGAGAAACTACAAAATCAAAACTGATAAAGATTAGAAAGGAAATCTTTCCAAAGTTAGGTTTGGGAAAGGGTTTTGCTTTTGTTTCCACAGGTGAAGAAAAGTTATGGGTACCATCAAAATTAATAAATACTTGATTTGAACCAGAGAATCTTTATGAAAATAAGAATTGATGGCTCATCTACCCATACTACAATTCTTTAAGTTGTAAGAAAAAACAAAGAGTTGGGGCAGGTTTTTGTTTCCGTCTTTAGAGAAAACCAGAAATACCCATCCTCAAGAAGTTAAAAGACCTTGGGCATCTAGACATCTACAACAGAAGGGAGGCTACCCAGAAAAATTCAGAAGCAAAAGAATATTGGCTCTATTGGCACCAATATACTCTACATGGTAAAATCTTTCTTCTTAACCTCTATCTTTACTTACAAGATAAGATGAAGTCCCAGTTAAATTATAAATTAAAGCTGGCTTTGGAGTGTGGCTCTCTCCTTCTCTAAACTCAAGCATACTTGTTAAAGGAAAATGAAAAATCTCTGTATCATATCAGAAGAGCCTCTTGATATGGGACAGAAGAATAACTAAAAAGAAGGGAAGGTCTATTGTTACTAATTCCATTCCTCAGGACCCAAATGGTAAAGGAGAGAACCAACACCTCTAAGTTGTTCTTTTACCTATACATATGCTCTGTGGCACTTCAGTGCCCTATACAGATACACATACATGCACATGTGCATGCTTGCACACAGAAAGAAGACAAATAAATTGGAAACCATTTTAATAAAAGCAAGTCAAAGCATAGTGTAAATAGCATATTGACACTTGTGTCAAACAAGAACATGTATGTGTGTGTGTGTGTGTGTGTGTGTGAGAGAGAGAGAGAGAGAGAGAGAGAGAGAGAGAGAGAGAGAGAGAGAGAGAGACAGACTGTATATGCTTTCATAGACTACCTGTGGACTATCCTTTTACAGTGTATGAATATGTCACTATGGTTGGTTTACTAAATAAGCTGACTGGCCAATAGCTGAACAGATAAAGTTAGACAGAAAAGACAAACTGAGAATGATGAGATGAGAAAGGGCAGAATCTGAGGAGTCTCCAGTCAGTCACAAGAACAGAAGATGAACATGCCATGCTAATAAATGTACCACCACATGGTGGAGCATAAATAAGGAATATGAGTTAACTTAAAATATAAAAGCTAGTTAGTAAAGCCTGAGCTATTGAGCAAGCATTTATAATTTGAGTGATTATTTGGGAGCAGGTGGTTGGGACTGGACAACTGCCTATAGACTGACCACCAATGGATAATTGGTGAAGCTGAAGCTGATAAGTATATGGAGGTACACTATGCTATTTGCCATTTTAGTATATGCTGGGAACTTTCCAAAATGAAATGTTCAAGGTACACTCAGAATAATGACACTTAAAGGTACCATTTCTAGACTGACACCACAAACTAGTAATACTAATTACTCTCAGGAACAATGCTTTATTAATTAGAAATTGGGTTTAATGAAGTAACAGACACAATGTATCTTTTTGGTTATTTATTTAGTTGTTTGGGAGTAAGCAATTGCTGGTTTGGGTTAGCCATGCAAGGTTGTGAACAGAAGAATCTTCATGATTCTTTTAGCATTTTCCTCAGAGTATCAACAAAACTAATGTGTGTTCCAGTTTAGCAGAAAGTTAGAGGGGAAAGGTGTACCTCTCCCTAATTCAGAAAACTGTAAAGAATTCTCCAGGCAGAGTCCCAGTGCACTCTGTAGCAGGGGCAGAGAAAGTCTGCCTCTCACCATACCCACAGCTGCTGCTGAGGGAATTTGCATGGCCACCCACCTCGACCTCGAACTGAGCAAACAGATTACAACTGGGGTCCCTGAAGGACAGACTCAGACCTGGCCCAGAGGTGAGGAGGGGTCACCAGGCCCAAGCGCCTATATCCCAGCCAGGGAGGGAGAGTTGAGCTCCCATTGGTTCTGGTTCCGCTTCCGGGAACAGGTGCTGTCTGCAGAGTCCCAGTGCACTCTGTATCAGGGGCAGAGAAAGTCTGCCTCTCACCATACCCACAGCTGCTGCTGAGGGAACTTGCATGGCTACCCACCTCGTCTTCTAACTGAGTGAACAGATAACTTCTGGGGTCTCTGAAGAACAGACTCAGACCCTTCCCAGAGAGGTGACAGGAGGCATACAAGCCCGAGTGCCACAACTGACCAGGAGCCATCTAATCATGAACCACTGAAGCCATGGGCAAACGTCAGTGCAAAAAATTACATAATAATACAAAGAACAACATGGTAACTCCAGAAGAGAGTGGCGATCGTACAAATACAAGATGTGAACTGAGCAATGAAGAGGAAACAGAAGGAAGCAACACCAAAAATTTCTTTTTGATGATCATCGAAGCTCTCAAGGAAGATATGAAAAAAAGCCTTAAAGAAAGAAAGTACAAACAAAAAATTGGAAGAGATGAACAATTCTATGAAAGAAACATGCTAGGAACTAAAAGCTGAAATAGAATCAATAAAAAAGGCACAAAATGAGGTAAAGATGGAAATAGAAAACCTGAAGAAAAAAGCTGGAACCACAGATACAAGCATAACAGAGTTCAAGAGATGGAAGATAGAATCTCTGAAGTGGAAGACTCAGTAGCTCAAATAGATATGTCAGTCAAAGAAAATAGTAAAACTAAAAAGCCATAACTCAAAATGTTCAGGAAATCTGGGACACCATGAAAAGACCTAATTTGAGAATAATAGGAATAAAAGAAGGAGAAGAATACCAGCTCAAAGGCACAGATAATGTTTTCAATAAAATCATAGAAGAAAACTTCCCTAACCTGAAGAAGGAAATGCCTATAAAGATACAAGAAGCTTACAGAACACCAAATAGATATGATCCCCCCAAAAAAGTCAGCGTGCCACATTATAATCAAGCCACAAAACATACAGAATAAAGAAAAAAATTTAAGATCTGCAAAAGAAAAGGGCCAACTCACATATAAAGGCAGACCCATCAGAATAACGCCTAAATATTCAATGGAAACGATGAAAGCTAGAAGGGCTTGGTCAGAAGTTATACAGACACTAAAAAAGCATGGCTGCCACACTAGAATACTATACCCTGCAAAATTATCAATCACCATAGATGGAGTAAACAAGGTATTTCAGGACAAAGTCAGACTGAAAGAATATCTATCTACCAATCCAGCACTACAGAGGGTATTAGAGGAAAAACTACAACCTAAGGACCACAGATACACCCACGAAATCACAAACAACCAATAAGTCCACAGAAGAATACCCTAGAGAAAGGAAATACAAACAAGTTACCACCAAAAATGGCAGGAAATATGAATCAATGGTCACTAATTTCCCTTAATATCCATCGTCTCAACTCTCCTATAAAACGTCACACTCTAACAAGATGGATACAACAACAGAAGCCATCTTTCTGTTGCCTACAAGAAACACACCTCAACTGCAAAGACAGACACAGGCTTAGAATAAAGGGTTGGGAAAAGATTTTCCAGTCAAACGGTCCTAAGAAACAAGCAGGGGTTGTAATCCTAATATCTAACAAAGTAGACTTTAAACTAAAAGCAAATAAAAGGGACCAAAAGGGTCACTACTTATTCATCACAGGAAAAATTGGTCAAGAGGAGATTTCAATCTTAAATATTTATGCCCCTAATATAAGGGCACCTACTTATGTAAAAGAAACACTGCTAAAGCTCGAATCCCACATCAATTCTTACACCCTAATAGTGGGAGACTTCAATACCCCACTTTCAACCCTGGATAGATCAACCAGACAGAGCCTCAAAAGAGAAATAAGGAGTCTAAAAGAGGTTATGATGCAAATGGATTTCATAAATATCTACAGAAGCTTCCACCCAAAGGCAACAGAATATACATATTTCTCAGCTCCTCATGGAACTTTCTCCAAAATTGACCACATAATTGTTCATAAAGCAAATATCAACAGATACAAAAAAATGGAAATAATCCCTTGTAACATATCAGACCATCAGGGCCTAAAGTTAGAGTTCAACAACATCAAAAATCAAAGAAAGCCTACCAAATCATGGAAACTAAACATCACTCAGCTGAACCATCTCTGGGTCAAGGAAGAAATTAAGAAAGAAATCAAAGTCTTCCTAGAATTCAATGAAAATGAATCTACAACGTATCCAAATTTGTGGGACACAATGAAAGCAGTCTTAAGAGGAAAATTCATAGTGCTAGATGCCTATATGAAAAACCAAGAGAAATCCCACACTAGAGACCTAACAGCTCAGCTGAAAGCCTTAGAACAATTAGAAGCAAACTCACCTAGAAGGAGTAGACGGCAGGAAATAATCAAACTTACAGCTGAAATCAATACAATTGAAACAAAAAGAACAATACAAAGAATCAATGAATCTAAGAGTTGGTTCTTTGAGAAAGTTAACAAGATGGATAAGCCCTTAGCCAAACTAATCAAAAAACAGAGAGAGAGTGTTCAAATCAACGAAATCAGAAATGAAAAGGGGGACATAAAAACAGACCCCCAGGAAATCCAGAGAATTATCAGGTCATATTTTGAAAATCTGTATTCCACAAAAATGGAAAACCTAGAAGTAATGGACAGCTTTCTGGACAGGTACCATCTACAAAATTAAATGAAGATCAGATTAATTACCTAAACAGGCCTATAACCCTTAAGGAAATTGAAGCTGTCATTAAAAACCTCCCCAAAAATAAAAGCACTGGTCCAGATGGTTTCTTGCTGAATTCTACCAGACATTCAAAGAAGAATTACTACCATTACTCCTCAAATTATTTCACACAGTAGAAACTGAAGGAATATTGCCAAATTCCTTTTATGAGGCCACAATCACCCTAATACCCAAGCCACTCAAAGACACAACAAAAAAGGAGAATTACAGACCAATTTCCCTCAGAAATATTGATGCGAAAATTCTCAACAAAATTTTGGCAAACCATATACAACAATGTATAAAAGATATCATCCACCACGACCAAGTAGGCTTCATCCCAGAAATGCAGGGCTGGTTTAACATATGAAAAACAGTAAATGTTATCCATTATATAAACAAACTAAAGGAAGAAAACTACATGATTATTTCCTTAGATGCTGAAAAAGCCTTTGACATTTTCCAACACTCCTTTATGATTAAAGCCCTGGAGAGATCAGGAATACAGGGAGAATACCTAAATATAATAAAGGCGATTTACAAGAAGCCGACAGCCAGTATCAAACTTAATGGAGAAAAACTCAAAGCAACCCCACTAAAGTCAGGAACTAGACAAGGATGTCCTCTCTCCCCTTATCTATTCAATATAGTTCTCGAAGTTTTAGCTAAAACAATAAGAGAACAAAAGGAGACTAAGGGGATACAAATTGGAAAAGAAGAAGTGAAGCTATCTCTATTTGCAGGTGATATGATTGTATACATAAGTGACCCACAAAATTCTTCCAGGGAACTGCTACAGCTGATAAACACCTTTAGCAATGTGGCAGTATACAAGATTAACTCAAAGAAATCAGTAGCCCTTCTATACACTAAAGATAGAAGAGCTGAAAAAGAAATAAGGGAAACATTACCCTTGATAATAGCTGCAAATAATATTAAATACCTTGGAGTAACTATAACCAAAGAAGTAACAGACCTATTTGACAAAAATTTTAAATCACTGAAGAAAGAAACTGAAGAGGATATCAGAAAATGGAAAGCTCTCCCATGTTCCTGGTTTGGTAGGATCAATATAGTAAAAATGGCAATTCTACCAAAGGCAATCTACAGATTCAATGCACTGCCCATCAAAATCCCAACACAATATTTTTTGGACCTTGAAAGAACAATACTCAGTTTCATTTGGAATAACAGGAAAGCCAGGATTGCCAGAACAATCTTACTCAACAAAAGAACCTCAGGAGGTATCACCATCCCTGACTTCAAGCTATACTATAGAGCTACAGTAATAAAAACAGTCTGGTACTGGCATAAAAACAGACTTGTGGACCAATGAAATAGAATTGAGGATCCAGACATTAACCCAAAAACCTATGAACACCTGATCTTTGACAAAGAGGCCCAAAACATTCAATGGAAAAAAAGAGTATATTTAACGAATGGTGTTGGCATAGCTGGATGGAAGTGTGTAGAAAAATGCAAATAGATCCGAGCCTGTCACCCTGCACAAAACTCAAATCCAAGTGGATCAAAGACCTCAACTTAAACCCAGCCACTTTGAACTTGATAGAAAAGAAAGTGGGAAATACACTCCTACAAATTGGCACAGGTGACCACTTCCTAAGTATAACACCAGTGGCACAGACACTAAGACCAACAATCAATAAGTGGTATCTCCTGAAGCTAGGAAGTTTCTGCAAAGTCAAGGACTTTGTCAATAGGACAAAATGGTGGTCTACAAAATGGGAAAGGATTTTCCCCAACCCTACAAGTGATACAGGACTGATCTCTAAGATATATAAAGAGGCCAACAATCTGGAGCCCAATACCTTGAATAACCCTATCAAAAAATGGTGTACAGATCTAAAAAGGGAATTCTCATCAGAGGAACTACGAATGGCTGAAAGGCACCTGAAAAAGTGCTCTTCATCTTTAGCCATCAGAGAAATGCAAATCAAAACAACTTTGAGATACCACCTAACACCTGTTAGATTGGCTAAGATAAAAGGCCCAGTGACAGCCTATGTTGGAGAGGATGTGGAACTAGGGGAACACTCCTCCATTGTTGGTGGGAGTGTAAACTTGTTCAGCCACTTTGGAATGCAATATGGCGGTTTCTCAGAAAATTGAGAATCAGTCTCCCCAAGGGCCCAGCAATACCACTTCTGGGTGTATACCCTAAAGAGGCACATTCACACTCCAATGGTATTAGCTCAACTATGTTCATAGCAGCATTGTTTGTAATAGCAAGAACCTGGAAACAACCTAGATGTCCCTCAACTGAAGAATGGGTTAACAAACTGTGGTACATCTACACAATGGAATACTACTCAGCAGGAAGAAAAAATGATATCCTAAAATTCGCAGGCAAATGGATGGATTTGGAGAATATCCTCCTGAGCGAGGTATCACAATCTCAGAAAGATAAGCAGGGGTTGTACTCACTCATTAGTGGTCTCTAAACAAACTAACAAGAAAAAAAGCCAAGCATGCCCAAGCGGCAAACTACAACCACTGAACAGCTTGGGATCAGAGACACCCTGGACTGACCCTTTGGATCCCACTCCAACTATAGGAACACCTGACTCACTCTTGAGGGACGGGGGACAAAACTGGATTTGCCAGGAATGGAGACTGATCCAAGCATTATTGGGCCAGTGGGACCATAGGACTGTCTGCTCCCTGTCCAAGGAGGGGATGGGGAGTTGTGGAGAAGAAAAAATGACCTGATGTGGTGGGAGGGGGAAGGGACCTTGAATTAAGGATATACAGGGATGGAAAAAAATTCAGAGGGAAAGGTGAACACAAAGTAAATATATGTGTAGCAATCTTATTTACATTATCACCCTTGATAAGTCATGCTTATGATTTTTATCTTCTTTATAGTTATTGTTAACTTCTCAGCATTTTAAATTCATTTTATTGTTTTTCTTGATAAATACAAAATAAATAAAGAAAAAAAAAAAGAATTATCCAGATCCTTGACCAATGAATAGCTACAATTGTCTTTTTATTAACTACTCTCATCTGCAGGGGAGACTTGGAAATGTACATTTGAATCTTTCAATATACTTAAAAATAAACGATGAAGAATCCAAATAAATAAAATCACCAGGAAAAGATTAACAGAAAGGAAGCAAATAGAACTTCCCTATGATGGAAAATAAAACCCACATAAAATGAGTTCTTCACAGACAAATAGGAATCTCCCAATATTTAAAAGACACAAGCTCAAAGAACAGACATAAACCTGTGTCCAACATAGTTTTATAATACATGAAATGAAAATTGACAATTATTAAAAAATAAGCAGGCATATACATAATCAGAGTGGAAGAAATTTGTTATTCTTCTCTCAGGCTAATTGACAAGCCAAAAAGAGAAATGATAACAGATAATCTGAGAGACACAAGTCATGACCTTGACCTCACAGATTCTTAAGTGTACATAACTGTACCCAATAATGAGATCACAGGACATGATCCAGAACTATGTATTTGTTTTTTTAAAAGAGAATCTCAAAAATTCAAAAAACCCACTTTTACTGAATTCAAAGTATTAAAATTAGAAATGAATAGCTGAAGGAAACACTCAGGATTGATTAAGAAATAAACTAACAGCAAAACATACAGAAAAATTGAAAAGATCAAAGTTTAACAAACAGCATAAACTCTAGACAATTTTGGTAAGGTTCAAAGAGGGGAGAGGAAGAAACAAATGTTACAGAAGACAAAAGTCTGGTTAATTTTGGTATATGACTTTTATAATTTATTTACAAGTTATTTTATAGTAAAGTTTCTATATGAAAATGAACAAGAGATATAATTTCAGAAGTTGAGCCAATTTTTCTAACACCACATAAGAAAGCACTGCTCATAGCTTTGTGTAGATAAATGTTAAAAATTTAGTTAAAGTAGATAGCTTTCTAGGGAAATATGAATTGATCAAGAAGTAGTAAACAGAATAAATCCACAGAAGAAATTTAAAGACAAAATATATCCTTCAATAGTGCATTAGATCTGAGTAGTTTTATGGCTAAATTATTTTCAATCAAAAAGAAATGGACAATTCTTATATATCTACTCCCTGCATTTCAAAAGCTGGCATACATCCAAAACAACTTCACTAGGTCACTATACTCCTATTGCTCAAATTGGAACGAGTAAACAAATTAAAAGTACTGTGTAGACCAATGAACAACAGTACAAAGATAATAAATCATGTCCATGGAAACATTACAAAGATCCTGTACTATATCCAAATATAGTTTTCTCATAGAATGCAGTGATAGATCAATACTGACAGTTATTAATGCAACTCACTTCATTATTGATGAAGAACATAAAATACATTACCTGAACTGATGTATGAAAAGCGTCAGATACAGCTCAATATTTATTCACTTGGCATTGCTGATCCTTGATTGGGGTCTCTCAGATCAATTGGATCAATGTGAAACAAGAAAGAATAAGAGAGTACAAATACTGGGACATAAGAACTTTAATTACTGGGATATACTCGCTTATAAAAAATTAAAGAAATATTTTTGCTCAAATTCTGGTTGTAATAAAAGAAACTCAGACCCAGATATCAAGGAAAGGTTGAAATATTAGAGAGAGAAAACATCACAGTCAAATATCACCCAACTATCTTTCAGCTTCCTCAGCTTCACTCCTGGGTGCTTCTAATGCCTGCTGTTTCTAAGCCTGCCTTAAATGTCTTCTTCACCCAGCTGTATCCCATCCAGTTTAGGATTAAAGGCAGGAGCTAATTGATTAATAGGACTATTCTATTTGGTAGTCAGAATTGAACTCACAGAAACACAGAAAGATCTCTGTCTCTGAAGTTATGGGATTAAAGGCATAGATCACCACTCCCAGTCTTTCCCCTGCACTGGGATTAAAGGCGTGTGCCATTGAAACCCAGTTGTTTGCCCTTGTACTCACAGAGATCCAGAACTCCCTGAGATCCAGAACTCCCAGAACTATACCTATGCCTAGTTTTTGACTGTGGGTTGATCTCTTGATATTCCAGGTTTTATTAAATATGTAACATATCACCACATATACCCTTTTGTGTCAAAAATAAGAAAGTTATAACTAACATAAGAAAAACCATATGCAATAGATACAATAATTATATACAATATATACAAATAATTATATGAGGAATGTCCAGTCCATTAACAACTGACAAATTCAAAGAAAATATTCCATTATTTATTCTATTTTGATGAGTCTAAAGGATTGTACCTAATCCACTTTGTATCTAACTGTATTACTAACTAAAAACTATATATCAATGTCTCTTAAACTTATAAACTTGAACTTCTCAGTGAGTTTCTTTTCTAAAACTGTCACTAGAAAACTATAACTAGTAACTGTCTCATCTTCAAATCCCTCAGAGACCCAAGAAAGAAATAATATTAAGTAAATAGTAACTTCCAAAATTGTGAGAAATGAAATAGTTGGCTGCCTGGACAGTCACCCAAAGTCCTTCTGTGTCCTTGAAGCATCCATTTTCAACCTATAGGCCTAGCATGTCTGACAGACTTCTCACACAGCAGGATATTCCCAAAGTCCTTCCTACTTTGTCTTGGCAATTCTTTTTTTGTATGTATCTCCTGCTTGTCCATTTTAATATCACATTGTCAGCCGTCAAAACAAGAGTACTTTCTTGCCCAGCAGCTAACTTTGATCACAAAGAAGGTCAACTCATATGGAGGAGTTTCTTTGATGTCCATAATCTTCTCTGAAGTAGATTGGAGCTGCCAGGAGCAGATGTCCCATTTTCATAAAAATAATCAGAACCTATGTTTTTAAAATATTTTATTCTATGGATCTCTGAAGTGTTTGAAGAAAACCTGTTCATCTAAAATGTATCTGATCTTGAAAATATATCTAATATGATTATAAGTTTGATTGTAATGTCTAACTACTAACTTGTATTTCTTTATATCCTAATTAGTCGGTAATAACTACTTTCCTGGACTAACAATTTGTATTATATTGTTAGATGAACTGAATAATACCTTGAACATAGAGATATACATACAATAACAAAATTAATCTCAACTTTATATCAAAATACACATTTTGTATAGAATATACAAAAAACCAATTCAGTATAAAATATTTGAAGCTAGTAATTGCTTTTTAAAAGTAGATTCAATAATCTATTCTTATATCCTATCATATCTGTATCCCCTTTTTTCTTTCTTTAATCAAGAACCCTGAATCTAATGTCTCTTTTTTTAGCTTTTTTCTAACCATAACCAATAACAATTTTTGACCAATCACCTAAACAATGACAATCATCCATAATGCATTGAAAAACCAAAAACCACCCACTCTATCTCTTTGGAATGTAGGTGCTGTGTTCTTAAATTTACTTTCTGCTGTTTGAGGGCAATGTCATCTTTAGGGGATCTTGAAAAAAAAAAGTTTTATTAACTGTCAAGTCCTGAAATAAGTAGCTGTATCATTTGTTATCCAGTCTCTGCATAGCAGGAAAGTGCATGGCTTGTCTCAGGTCCTAGTTAGAGTAGTCTCTGAAGCTGGTTCAACTCAGCTGGCTGCCTTGAAATTGTCCTGAGCAGTTTGTAGTCCAAATCTGATCTTTGGTTGGTATTTGTCAGTCTAGTGGCTTTGACATAGTCCATATGAAATCATTGTAGTGGGGCCCCATCTTCCTTTTGCATACTTCCAGTTCACAATTAGGCATTGTCATGGATCACTGCAGAAAACTTATAAGAGACTAAAACTCAACACAATGTACAGGAAGCTAAATATATAAATATTTATTCAGCATAGGATTAGTAATAATGGAATAGTCCCTTACGTTTAGTCATTCTTCTGTCCCATATCAGGTGGCTCTTCTGATATGACACAAATATTTTACATTTTCCTTTTAATAAGCATGCTTGGGTTTAGAGAATGAGAGAGCCACACTCCAACTCTAAAGCCAGCTTTACATTATAATTAAACTGGGACGTCAACTTTTCTTACAAATAAAAATATATAGAGGTTAAGAAATAAGATTTTATCCTATAGAGTATATTGGTACCAATAGGTCCAATATTCTTTTGCTTCTGAATTTTTCTGGATAGCCTCCCTTCTGTTGTAGATGTCTAGATGTCCAAGGTCTTTTAACTTCCTGAAGATGGGTATTTCTGGTTTTCTGTAAAGACAAAAACAAAAACCTTCCCCAACCCTTTGTTTTTTCTTACAACTTAAAGAATTGTAATATGGGTGGATGAGACGTCAATTCTTATTTTCATCAAATTTCTCTGGTTCATATTGAGTCTTTATTAATTTTGATGGTATCCATAATTTTCTTCACCTGTGGAAACTAAAGCAAAACCCCTTCCCCAACATAGCACACATTCTGGCGTCCATTCTGAGGTCATAGACAGGCTGATTTAGCTCAGCTGTTTTTTCTATAGTCCAATGCATTTCAGTAGCTGTTGTTCCTTTCTCATTAGCATTGAGAAAATTCACAGTTAATAAAGCACTACGTAATCTATTTCTAGGGGTCTTTGTTATTTCTTTCTGTTTATTTAGCATCTCTTTTAGAGTTTGATTTGATATCTCTGACTGCTTGCCCTGTAGGATTGTGTGGTATTGCTGTAATGTGTTTCATATTATAATAAACAAAAAACTGTTTCATTTTACTAAAGACATATGCCAGAGCATTGTCAGTCTTAATCTCTACAGATATTCCCATGATGGCAATAACTTCTAGCAAATGTGTGATTACAGAATCAGCCTTTTCTGATCTCAAAGCAGTTGCTCATTGAAATCCTGAATATGCATCTATTGTATGATACACATATCTTAATTTTCCAAAATCTGTAAAATAAAACACATCCATCTGCCAGATTTTATTCTATGTATAACTTTTATTTTATTTCTATGTATACCTTTGGGGTTACTTCCTGCTGGCAAGGGAGTTTGGTTATAGAAGGAACAGGTGGGACATCTTTTTATAATTTCTTTGGATTATTGCCGAAGGAAATGGGAATCCTTTTATTAAACCTTTGCTATTGACATTATGTTTTTAATGAAATTCTGAGGCCTCTAGCACATTTCCTATTAATAATTTATCAATTTCATCATTACCTTGTGCTAAAGAGCCTGTCAGAACCATATGGGATTGAATGTGTGTTATATAGAAGGGATGATCCCTATTCCTGATTGCTTCTTGTAACAATAAATAATGAAGTTAATTCTGACTCATCATTAATAAAATCAGCAGTTTCAATGTGTAAAACAACTCTTTCTGCATACTGAGAGTGACTATTTTAAGAGGTTTAGTAAAATCCATTAATACCATCAAAATAGCATTTAATTCTGACTCTTGAACAGAATTTCTTGAACAGAATTATAAGGTTTTTGAGCTACTTTACCTATATTTTCTGATTTGTAACTTGCTTTTCCTGATTTATTTGCATTGATATAAAATGTAGGGTCTCCAGAAATTGGTTTATTTCATACAACATGAGGAATAATCCAATTAGTTTTCTTTAAAAATTCAATTCTTTTGCTTTGAGAATATTTGTTGTTAATATCTCCCAAAAACATTACTGTAGGCTCTTTGTCAAGGTTCATTTTCTATCCATAATGGGTCAATTTCTTCATTAGTTAAAGGTACAACAATTTCTGCTGGGCCCATTCCTGTCAATTGACAAAGTCTTAATTTTCCTTTAAAAATAAATTGACAAAGTCTTAATTTTCCTTTAAAAATAAATTGACAAAGTCTTAATTTTCCTTTAAAAATAAATTGACAAAGTCTAAATTTTCCTTTAAAAAATCTTTTCCACATGTCTTTAATTTTTTACTCGGTTTATATGGTAGAAATATCCATTCCAATATAACATTTTCCCTCTGCATTACAATTTTTGTAGGAGAATGCTTAGAAGGGATGATCACTAGGATGCAATTAAGGTCTTGGATCCACATGTGCATTTTGTAATTTCTTTTCCACTAAAGCTAGTTCTCTCTGAACTTCAAGTGACAATTCTCTTGGACTATTTAAGTCCTTGTCACCATTGAACAAATTATCCAGTTCATCATTTTTTATTCCAATAGTGGGTTGTAAATTCGCAATATCTCCTAGTAATCTTTGAAAAAACATTAAGTATCTTCAATCTAACTCTCCTGATTTATACCTTTTGGGGTCTAATTTTTTTGTTGGCCTATTTTGTAACCTAAATAATCAATGGAATCTCCCTTTTATATTTTTTTCAGGGATATGTAATCCCCAAACAGGCAAAAAAAATTTTTACTTCCTCATACATTTTTTCCTAAGGTATCAATATTTGAGTCAGCCAACAAGATGTTGTTCATGTAATGATGAATTACAGATTGTGGAAATTGGTTATGTATTCATTCTACTGGCTTTTGTACAAAATATTGGCACAGAGTGGGGCTATTCAGCATTTCTTGAGGGAGGAGCCTCCACTGATATCTCTTTACAGGCCAAGAATTATTATAAATGGGCATTGTAAAGGTTAATTTTCTTTGTATTGTTCCTATAAAGGAATTTTAAAGAAACAGTCTTTTAAATTGATAACTATAATGGGCCATTCTTTTGGTAAAAGAGAAGGCAAAGGAATTCCAGACTGTAGAGAACCCATTGGCTGGATCTCCTTGTTTATTGCCCTTAAATCTGTTAGTGTAGTATTCTTAAATTTACTTCTTGCTATCTGGGGCAACAACATGTTTAAGGTATCTTGAAAAGATTTTTTTTTTTTTTGTAAATTGTTAGGTCCCAAGATAGGTAGCTGTATCATTTGTTGACCAGTCTCCGCATAACAGGAAAGTGCACATTTTTTGCTTACTCCAGAAGAGAGTGGTATTCTGTTGGGGTTATTTTTAGCAAAAACATTGTTTCTGGGAATGCCTTGTTTAAATCTTTTTAAGGTACCTTGCTTTCCACAGTTGTAACATTTGCTTTTTTGATTTTTCTTTAAACATCTAGAAATAACCCCTCTTATCCAATTATCATTATAGTTATAAGATTCCATATTAATTGTGTCCCAGATCTAATCCTCCAAGGGTGCTGATCTTGTCTTTAATGGCATAATTATACTTTTGCATTAGTACTTTCATAAACCAGAGATTCATTTATTATTCTTCTAGCATCTGAATCTGTTACCGTTTCATTTACTATTGAAGTTAATCTTTGTAATAATTCTGTAAAGATTTCTTTTGGCTCCTAAATCACTTTTGTAAAGGATTTAATTTTCTTTCCTATGTCTTCAGTTCTATCCCAAGCATTCAAGGCTGCCATTTGACATAAAGCCAGGGTGTGGTTATCATATAAAGATTGTCTTTCTACATTAGTGTAGAGAGCTGCGTTGTACCATGCCCTAAAGATGGTGCCGGTTTCCGCCTTCCACCTTCCCGATGGTGAGTGCTCTCGGGAGTAAACAACTCCTTATTGGCTGTAGGCGAGGATGGTGGCTTGCTTCCGCATCCTAGGACCTATGGGTGATGTCCACGTGGCATCCTAGGACCTATGGGTGATGTCCACGTGGTTTACCGGGATTGGAGGCCCAGAGGGTATTTAGCCACAAGCAGGCTTCCCCCTGGGGTTGTTCGTCTAAGAGTGAGAGTGTGAGTGAGTGAGTCGTTTGTCAGGAGTCAGAAGATTGTTCAAGGTCCCGAATAAAGCTGCTGGAGAGAAGGATCCGGTGTTGTGTCTTCCTTGTTGGCGAGGTTGCTTGCGACACATTAGTATAATCTCCCTCCCCAAGAAGTTAGTTTTGAAAGATTTAAAACCCTCTAGCCCTACTTTTAGCTTCATCCTCCTACTGGGTCTTCCACTATAATTAAGGCCCAGACTCTAGCACTGCTGTTAACATACCTATCCAGTCATTAAGGATAATTCTGTTACAAATTGATTAGGAATTAAGCATTTGCTTTACAAATGGTGAGTGATGCCATATGTGACTATTGCTTCCTTGAATCTCTTTAAATCTAACATTTGCACAGGAGTCCATTCAGCTCTTACACAGTTTCTATCATTTGGCAATTTCTATAAAGTTACTGGGTATATTAAGGTTGGCTGTTTGAAAGCTTTAGGCTGTTTCTCTGTAATCTTATAAGGCAATGTTGAAATTGGTTCTCCTTTAAATTCATCTGTCTAGGTCTGAATATCTCTGTGATCTGTTTTAGAGAACAAAGTTTTCTAATATTTGTATCTTGGCACTCACATCAACCACCTTAGAACTCATAGAAATAATCAAAGATCAGTGATCAATGAAATCAATGATCAAAGAAATAATATTTATAATAGATACTATGATAATCCCATCTACATTAGTTATCTTCTCCTTCAATGGTTTCATTTTCAAACTGTCAAGTGTAATATCAAACAAGGACCAAACTTTTTCTATTTTAACACTATATCCTATTTATTAATGTATGAAAAAGACTATCTTAAACTAATTTCCCTTTTTATTATATCCCAATTGACTTACCAAAGTTGCTGTCAATGATGGTTAAGATGACTGTGAAGTGGGGCAGATACATAGTATGCTAGCAGCCCAGGGACAGGGGTCCAGAAAAAAAACACAGCCCACCAGGAAAGGGAAAGTGCTGTCTGAAAACTCACTCAGTTGATTGTGAAGAAGAAACATGTGTGGCAGGCTCTGCCTATGGCTGGAGGCTAACTCTGAAATGAAAACCTAGCCAGCTGGGTAGTGATTCTGCCAACATGTAACTCTGGCCTATGTGGCTTTTTTGCAAATTTGTGTCCCAAAAGTTGAGTGCCAGATATTGCATGGATTCTATTTAGTATTATAATAAAAACCCAGAGCCAAATATTGGAGAAAAGCTGGAATATCAGACAGACAGGGAACAAACCACAGCCAATTCTCACCCAGTGAACTCCTCAGGATGAACAGTGTAAGTCCTATCTTCAAGAATCCTCAGGCTGACTGGTCCTTTAGATAGAATCCTGAATTTCTGCCTTCTCCTGCCTTATATTTCTTTCCCAGTCCAGCTATCTTACTTCCTGGTTCAACTCTCCTAGAGCTAGGATTAAAGGTGTGTGCCATCACTCTCTGGCTGTTAGGCCTTGACCTCACAGAGATCTAGAAGGATCTGTCTCCCAAGTGATGGGATTAAAGGTGTGGGTCACTACTCCCCACTTTCATGGGTTGGCTCTGCAGGGAGTCTCTCCAGATTATTTTTTATTAAATATATATCACTACACAGGAACCTGGTAGCAGGAACTGATGCAGAAGCAATGGAGGGGTGCTGCTTACTGGCCTGCTCCCCATGGCTTGCTCAGCCTGCTTTCTTATACCATCTAGTACTATTGCCTAAGAGTGGTACCTCCCACAATGAGCTGTGTTTCCCCTCATCAATCATTAATCAACAAAATTCTTTGATTGTAGGCTTCCCCCCCCCCCCCCCCCCGCCAATCTTGTGGAGGGAATTTTCTCAATTGAGGTTCCCTCTTTCTAGATGATTCTATCTTGTGTCAAGATGACAAAGCACTAGCCAGTACAAGACTACATTGTTAATCCCAGGCACAAATTTCCCTGTGGCAAACATGTTAAAACTTTTCTTTTGAAGTCCACTTAGTTGCCCAAAAGACATCAGCAGCAGGTGGGAAGTGGGAAAGACTGCACCTAAGAAACCCCAGGGGCCGCCATAGTTGACAGTACTGAGGCAATTCTGAAACTCAAGTTATAAAAATGAATACTAGAATTAAATTAAAATAATTATTAAGTTTCAGATGTTTTTTCCCTGATGGTGAAATTTGGGCTTTGCTGATGCCCATTTGATTTCAGACAAATTGTTATCTTCAAGGCCTTACACAGACACACAGACACACACACACACAGAGACAGAGAGAGAGAGACACACACAGAGAGAGACAAAGAGAGAGAGACAGAGAGAGAGAGAAAGAAACAGAGAGAGAGAGAGAGAGAGAGAGAGAGAGAGAGAGAGAGAGAGAGCGAGCTTGCTTTATAATTACTGGCTCCTTTGAGAACTGATGTGCATTCTCAAGAAAGTAAGAAGTTAATCATGAGATCAAGGCATTTATTCATTCATCAGGGCTCCGATACTATAGTCCAAACACTTCATATCAGTTTTACCTCCCAACACTGCTATAGTAGTGTTTTAAATATATCTAATATGTAAGAATATTGAAAACATGGCAGTGGCTAGTGAGATAGCTTGCTGTCAAGCTGTTGATCAAAGTTCTATTTGTGGATCCAATTGGTAGAGAGGATCACCTCTGATTTCCAAATGTGTGGGGTGGTATTCATATGCATTTCCATATCAATGTGAACACACACTAAAAAGTAAATACACAAGTGTAAAAATAAGTCTTTTTAAAGCACAACAGGAATCTTCTGGTCAATGGAGGGCTCATTGGATCCCCTCCTTCAAGAACTTAACACCATTTGCCAATTCCAAACAGGTTGACAGCCCTCTACCTTAGTGTCTAGCTTGGAAGGGATGAGGATTAGGGCATGGTTTCCTGATCTCAGAACATTTCCAGGCCCCTGGCCTCTCACTGCAGCCCTGGATCCTATTCAGCTTTATCCAGCTCTTCTCCTGACATGGTGTAATGATTAATATTATCAACTCAAGAACTGGGTGGGGTACAGGACAGTGATGTTGGTATGGGAGGTAGGGCTAAGATGAAGGAAACTTTTGGGTGGTAGATAGTCCATAGTCAGGATGACAATATAGTGCAGTAGAAGGAGGTATTGCCAGAAGCCTTTAGACTGTGGACCCAGGAGGACCTCATGATCTTGCATAATTGACAATAACAAAAAAGAAGAATTTAGACTTCTGGGTGAAAGGCAGGAACACTAGGAGAGAGGAATTCTAAGCTATGCCCTCCCTCCCCCTACTGAGCTGCAAGCTCAGGCTCAGCTTATCCAAATAATTTTTATCTAATGCCAACTCAAGCTTTCAAGAACCCTGTGTATACACACTTATGGAAAAAATAGATGAATTACTAATAACATATAAAATCAGGACAGCAAATGACAGAGTTGCTCCTCATAACTAGTTTGCAAGCAGATAGCTAACCTGAGTTTGGTAACCTGTCAGGTAGCTGTTATGCCATTTCCACCCAAATTTTAAGAATCAATGGTTGTGCTGATGGAATCCTAGAGGAAAGATGATTAGGCACACCTGGGTCCTTGCCAGAACCCAGGGAAAACAACTGGTTAGAAAGCCATACTTTTTTCTAATATGTTGCTTTTTACTGGGTCTCCCATCCTGGAGATGGTCTTCTCCAAACCAGGCAACTGCCTTCAAATCCCAGGTCTTTGTATCTGAAGAGGTTAGGAAGCCTAGGGATCTTCTATCTTTTCTGAGGCAATGTTTACCAGAAGAGAGACAGCCACTGCCTAACAAATGGATGGACCTTCCACTTCCAACCTTTCTTGGTCTTGAGAGGTGGGTATACTTTCAAGTATCATAATCCATTTGCCACCTCATTCCCAGTCTGGACTTATCTGGCACTTTCATCTCTGATTCAGAGCTGGGGAGCCTGCACTGAGATGAAGAAAATGATGTTTGTCAAGAGCCAACTCACAGTTACAGGCAAACCTCCCTTCCCCTACCACAGTATTGCCTGTCTCCTCCACATATTCAGTAAGTGCCAACACCACCAATCCCAGCATTGAGAAAGCTGGCAGCTGAACTGGCTACTAGGAGGGTGATTCTCTATGTGGAAAACAGAAAGAACTGATAAATGAGGCCTGGACAAAATGAGTCAAGGAAGACCTATGCCATTTAACATATATTTATTGAAATCTACTAGATGCAAGGCACTGTGCTAGATTTGGTAGGGGATTAGACATGAAGGGCCACCCCTGTCTTCTAAGAGCTCACAATCTAATAGTCTGGAGAAGGCTGAGAAAAGGGGAGAAGCCAAGTCCATAAACAGCTCTAGTGCAAGGCTGATTATAGTTGAGTGCCATAAAATAGACAAGATAGTCAGACTGGGGAAGAGCCAGAATGCCAAAAACTAAATACAAACTGGGCAGGACACAACTACTATTCTCAGAGATATACAAGTAGCATTGAGGATCAAGTTCAAAGATACCATTTGTAATTTTCAAAGTAAGTGCCCAAACCAACAAAATGCAAACTACAGAATGTAAGTACACTAGGAATAGAGGTGCCATCAATCCCCTAATCTAGTGGGTTTACTGGAAACAGTAAAACACTTCCAAAATAGTGTAGTACAGGCTACAATGAGCTCATCTTATGAGCCAAATGCTGTTCAGAAAAATAACTACACTCATACAAAAGATCATGGGTTAAACCCAAAGAATAAAAGGCATAGAGTTTCACCCATCTTAGTGAACAGAGTACAGTACCACATTTAAACAGGTGTTCATGTCAATCAACTGGGATTTAGGCCAGGAATGCTGGGTGTGCAGAATGTGCGGAAAGCCAGCAATGTGAAGCAGCCCACTTGTCAAATGAAATTGGCTTTTGGCAAATTTTAAAAAGTACAGACCTACTCAAGCTGGCTCAAAGCAAGGGGGAGGAAATCTATGCTGAGTACATAGACTGATGCAGGCAGCTGCCAGTAATCCAGGAACATACAGCCAGGCCTCCCTTAGGGGTGAGAGCCAAGTAACTCTGGGCATGACAGCAGGGACATGTAGATCTCCACTATGGTTCTATTCACAGGGGCAGCTCCTTGAAATACTTTGTGCCTCCCTCCATGGTCCAGTACCAACCAGAGGCTTCAGTTTCATATTTTGCATTTCAGTCCTACATGGCCAAGTCCATCTTCTCTGATCAGGTCTGATTGCTGGTTGCTGCCTTTGAGTCAGATGTCTGGGGTTGGTTTAATTAATGTGGCCCAGAAATGGGGTGGCAAGTCATGTGGCACACAACAGTGCCACAGCCCAGGACTGCAGGTAGCTCAGGTGTCATGCCACTTCAAGCACAAAAATCAAGCACACGGAATGCAATATCATGGGATAAAGATGACCACACTGTGACCTGGTGGGGATTATTCTGTAAAGTCAAGAGTGGGTATGATAATCATAAGCAGCAAAATGGCAAACATTTGCTTTTTAAAAGATTTTAGCAAGTATTAAAAACTCTAATAAAAGCTACAGAGGGTTTCTTAATATGGTAAAGAGATGGATCTCTATAATGAGCCAGAATTCTATGTAATCTAGCTGCTCTCCATTCCCTTTCAAGAATATATGTGGCTAGAAAGAAAAGTACAATGAGGTAGATACATGGATGCATAGACAAGCACACTGCAAGAAGCTTGCTCATGCTTGCATGGAACAAAGCAGTACACCTAGAGGATCCAAGGAAATTCACCTCATATCACCCAAGCCAAAGGATGCAACTATGGACCACATGTTAGAGCCACACACTGATTGCGTTTGGAGAGAGTGGGGATTTCACTGCCAATACCATTTAAAAGCTGATCCAATAATAGTCACGGAAAAGACACTGGTTTTTAGTGTTAACTCTAAAAAAGGAATTTGTTCAAGAAAAAAATTTACAGAACCCAAACTAAGAAATAGTAAAAGAGTGCAGGAAGGGATATGAAGAGATGCCATGCCCTAGGGCATGCCCTGGGCAGTGACCACTCTGAGTTAGTGCTACTGTAGACTTCAGTAATGTCTTTTGTCAATCTTGACAAATGATGAGCCAATGAACAATAAATGACATTCCTTTAAGACAAAGGTGCTAGATTTGCTCTCTTGTAGATGTCAACATTCCTTACCCAACAATAGGTGTATAAAATGTGTCCTAACAGCTCACAATGAGAAAAGAAATTAGATAAAAAAAGTGGGTTCAGACCAATTCACAAGAAACTACCAGAACTGAGCCCATAGAGCAAGAGGAGTTTCTGTGTAGCAATTGCTGTTGGCTTCTTTCCAGCCTGGAGTAGCCCTATAGAGCTATTGTCATGACCTGGGGGCATCAGTGAGGCCCTTTTGGCTAAGATCACGAAGGTCATTATCAGTCAGACCTTGATTTCCTGGATGGGGCTGGGAGCCCTTCCAGGCTATGCACCCTGGAGAGCACAACCTCACTCACTAGGCTGCCATAAGGGCATATTTCCTGGCCCTCCAATACCTTTCAGGGTACAACTGGAAACTCAGGCCACAGCCTTGGTGTGGCTATCTTTCTCTCCTCACCTGCTGTTTCTTCTGAAGGGGGATGCCTGAAGCAAAGGCCCAACTGCAGGGTGATCAGTTTTGATATCTGTGCTACATGGACTGTCAGAATGGCTTCTTGCCCTCTGATCTTGTTTTATTGCCCGTCTTGGGGATGTCTATTCCGAGTCCTGGACCAGACCTGGTACAACCAACTTCTGTGGCATGGCATGTAGGCTACTGGAGGAACACAACTCCATTTCTCTCCAGGCCTATGGTGTCATCCCTCTTAGATGTGGCTATAGGAAGTGATGCTAGAACACAAGGGCAAATCTTTCATCCTAGATGCCCAAAGAAGAAGCCACAAACCTGATCTCTCTCATTCCAGAGTCACTTGCTGGGAGGAAGATAATATCATCAGTCAGTCGAGTCTTCTGTGTCTGAGATGTTAGGTGGAGCTACTGCTCAGTCATTGAATCCAAAATACTCAAGGCTCCTGACAGCTTGAGGAATGGCTGGATGATGCCAGACCATGTTTGAGCCCTGTTGCTGGTGTCTGGGGCTAAACTGATGAGCAGGCACAGAGTGCTCTGAGCAATGTGTGATGGACATGTCTCTAGTGTGCCTTAGTGGCCAGATTGTATAGTCAAGCGCAGCCCACAGACATATACAGAGTCTGCATCTTGGATGAGGCATAGGCTTGCTTTTCTGGCCCACTCCCATCCAACCTGCCCACCTTATATGTTCACTTTCTTGGTGGACAGGGGATTTAACTTTTCTTTTGTAAGTAAGTTCTCAAAGAAAATGTCATCATATCTACGTACTAAAACAATAAAAGTCACAAGTTAACAGACAAAAAAGAATTCAAGGATACATAAAAAGTTCAAAGCCTGCACAACAAAAATGTAATAAAAGTATTTAAAAAAGAAAAGCAATAAAAATTGGAAAGTAACACCATAATTGATATATAAAGAACTACTATATAAAGTCAATATATCCAAAGGTAACTTAATAACTAGTCAAAGGAGATGAACGGATAATCTGCATGCAAGAAAACAGAAATAGTATTGAAGTCACTGCAATGAAAAATGAGGCCTGAAGGGTCCATCCTTGTTTCTGATACTAATGAGCTGTGGGATGTCAGCAAGTGACCTTCACTGAGTATACCTCCTTGCCAGGCAGTGTTCTTGCAGGCAAGGCACACTCCTTGAGTACCTTTATAGGTAGGGACTGTGACAATTCCCTACTTCACAGCTGCACATGGAGGGTTTGAAAAGTAACATTTATGTCTAATATCAGGTGAGGATCTTCCAAGAAGGAGGTATCACTTTATCTTTATGTCTGAAGATGTCCATCTCATTTGGGGGTGCTCTCTCACTTTATTTTGAACAAGATGATATCACAAGATGACAAACCCCAACTGATGTTTGTTTTTAGTGTTCATAGGGGTCACTGGATCAAACTGGCTTAACAAAATGAGAGACAAAAAAGGTTTATCTCCAGCTCAGTAAGTTTTACTAGGAGTGTGACCCAAGGGTGATGTTTGAAATGCAAAGAGGCCTTTTTAAAAGCCATTTGGGAAAGGCCCACTTCAAGTGGTTATGTTGTAGGTACAGTATTAATTTAAAAACACAAAGTAATCGTTATAATGTTATATGAGTATGTTCTTATGGATTGGGAGGAAACTTCTGGTGAGAATCTCATGCAGGGATTGCCACAGTGTTACAGTAGATCAAATAGAGGTGACTAATAACACAAACAGGTTCCCATGTTGGTGAGGTAAAAAATGCATATCAAGAGTTAGAAACAAATGAAGTATGGTGAAAAGAGTATTCTCTAAATTAATATATTATTCCATATAATGTGATTTATAATATGTACCTATAACTAAATTAATAAATTAAATATTATGGCATTTGATCTATTTACATTCCTAAAATTTTATAAATTCAAGTAGGCCAAAACCTTGGGGGCAATTTTCCTTTCAAGAAACGTGCATCATCATTTTGATGCCATTGAACAACACTGCATTTCCCTCAGGGATAGAGCTTGGAAAGGACCTCCTAGCTCGCTACTAGATCCCCATATGCATATTTTTCTTCTCATTCTAGATGTGAAGTTTAAAATGCCTTGATGGTACTTTCAGCCAGGAAAAGTAGCCAACTTATGTCAAAATGGTAAAAGTTACCCTCAATAATAGATGTAGTGGGAAATATGAACATTTATAAATTGCTGGTGGCAGTACAAATCATTTCAACCTCTCACACAATAAAATAGATAAGAGCTACAAAACTGTTCATCTCCTTTGACTGGGTCACAGCCTCTGCAGACCCCTGCTATAGGTCTCAGGGCTGTGTCTACTCATGATGGGAAGGCTGGTGCTTCTGTAATGCTGATCGCCTTTTGAACACACGACCACATTCACTGCACTCACAGCGCCTGGCCCCACTGTGGATCCGTCTGTGGCGACTAAGGCCCGAGCTCCTCCTGAAGGCCTTGCCACACTTGTCGCACTCATAGGGTTTTAGTCCGCTGTGGATGCGCCGATGCTTGATGAGGTCAGAAGGCCCCCTGAATGCCTTGCTGCACTCACCACATGCATAAGGCCTCTCGCCACTGTGGATGCGCGAGTGCTCCAGCAGGCTGGAGCTCTGGCGAAAGGCCTTGCCACACTGGCCACACTCATAGGGCTTCTCACCAGTGTGGATCCTCCGGTGCTTGGTGAGCTCTGAGCTCCTCCGGAACAGCTTGCCGCAGTGAGGACAGCCGTAGGGTTTGGCGCCGCTGTGGATGCGCTGGTGCTCTGCTAGCCCGTTGACACCACGGAAGGACTTGCCGCAGTCATCGCAGTCGAAGGGCAGGTGGCCTGTGTGCATCCGCTGGTGCTTGAGAAGTTCCTGGCGGTCCAGGAAATCCCTGCAGCACGCCTTGCACGCAAAGGGCTTTTCCGAAGTGTGAAGCTTCTGATGTCGAAAGAGGTGGGTGTTGGCTTTGAAGGACTGCCCATACTCCTCACAATCAAAGGGCTTCTCTCTGCTGTGCACCCTCAGGTGCTGACTAAGGCCTGCATTCTTCTTAAACCTTTTCCCGCACTCCTCACACTCAAAGGGCTTCGCCTCCCTCTCCATTTGCTCCCTCTTTTCCAAGGCATCTTCCAGAGCCCCACTGGGGCCAGGCCGGGGCTGAGAGGCCACAGCTGCGTGGCTCTTCCTGTGCTCATTAAATTCTGACACCCCCCTGAAGACCTTCCCGCAATCGCCACACTCCCAGCCCTTCTCCTCACTGTGAACCCTCTGGTGCTGAACAAGGAGCACTTTAAGGCGGAAGGTGTCCCCACATTCTTTACATGCAAAATGGTGTTCTATGGGCAGATTCTGTGGGCTCCCTCCCCTTCCCTCAGAGTCCCCATTCTGTTTGACCTCAGCGCTGGGGTCATTGGCCCTCGGGGAGCTCGTGGACGCCATCTCTTGCAGCTGGGCTTCTTCACCCATCTTCTGGTGGGAGGTCACAGAGGTGCTTTCTACAATGATAAATGAGACAAAATAGTTTACAGAGGGCCCAGGAAAAAGGTTACTTTCCTTTAAGATAATTCCCTCTTCCAACTGCTTAGCACCAGGAAGGGCCTGTAAGCCATCAGAAGCAAGCACCAGAGGGAACTGTGGGAGAGTCCCGATTGTGGACATTGCTTATCAAAGGAGCTGTGAAGATGCCTTTGCTTTTAGCAAGGGGACAGGCACACTTCATTACCAGAGCTTCAACTGGGCTTTCAACCCAAATCCTAGACCCTACAAGCTTAGCTAGTCTTCCTGAGTCTTAACTTCAACCCTAAGTGCTCAGAAACCCCCTCCAACCCAAATCTCAAGCCCTGTCCCAAATTTTCTCATGTTTCTTCATAATTCTTTTATGCTCACCAGGGTGTTTAGTGTGATCTGTGTTGAGGGATGGATCTGATAGCAACAGAACTTGTCCTTGTGACAGGTGAGATACCAAGGAAGGACTCACAATAGGAACTCCTGTTAATGGAAGAAAGCAGCTGATATCAGTATGGAGGAGCAGGAGAAGAGCTGTCAAAGCAGATTCCTTTCAACTCTCCTGCGCTCTCTATGGCTTTATTATGTAAGTCACACATGCAGCTCAAGCACACCTCCCAAATAAATTTCTTTCTTTCTTTCTTTTTTTCTTTTTTCAAGGTCCCTTCCCCCTCCCACCACATCTTGTCATTTTCTTCTCCAAAACTCCCCATCCCCTCCCTGGGCAGGGAGCAGACAGTCCTATGGT
>PVIH01011462.1:55575-69152 GCA_004025045.1 Sigmodon hispidus
ACAGAATGGGAAAAGATTTTCACCAACCCTACAAGTGATAGAGGACTGATCTCTAAGGTATATAAAGAGCTCAAGAATTTAGAGCCCAAAACCTTGAATAACCCTATCAAAAAATGGGGTTCAGATCTAAAAAGGGAATTCTCAGCAGAGGAACTACGAATGGCTGAAAGGCACCTGAAAAAGTGCTCATCATCTTTAGCCATCAGAGAAATGCAAATCAAAACAACTTTGGGATACCACCTAACACCTGTTAGATTGGCTAAGATAAAAGGCCCAGATGACAGCCTATGTTGGAGAGGATGTGGAACAAGGGGAACACTCCTCCATTGTTGGTGGGAGTGTAAGCTTGTTCAGTCACTTTGGAATGCAATATGGTGGTTTCTCAGAAAATTGAGAATCAATTTCCCCAAGGACCCAGCAATACCACTTCTGGGTGTATACCCTAAAGAGGCACAGTCACACTCCAAATGCACTTCTGAGGACTATAGGAAGGTAGGCTCTGGACCCTCAGCACAAACCCCAGAAAAACAGTAGGTAGCATCTTGGCCAGATGAATTTACCCCATTTTCCATTGAACCACCCCAATACCCCACTACTGAAAGTCATAGACCCAGACCTCTACAACTCTTAAACCAAGCTCTCAATAGTTCCTTCCTCAAAAATCCTGATGGATAAACAAGAGCGCTCAACAATGAGCTCCAATCAACTGGTCATATGATTGATAATATTTCTGGGTATATATGTACTAAATTAAATATAGTATACATGTGCACATATAATATATACAGTATTTATTTGTATATATTGGTATAATTGGTATAATTTGTCATTTCAGCCTTATGGTTAAAATACAGTTTCTGTTCTGATTAATGTCAGAAATTTTTTTATATAAAGACAATATATTAAATTTTAAAAGCATTCTAAATTATAACAAGTTTGCTCTAAATTTTATTTTTTACATTTCCTTAATGTGTACTTGACTATGTGGGCATATCATGGTGCCCTTGTGTAAGTCAGAGGACAATGTGCACAAATTGATTGTCTCCTCCTATGCTATGAATTCTGGGGATTGAACTTAAGTCAGCAGGTTCTGTGGCAAGCACCTTTACCTACTCAACCATTTCACTGACTAATGGCTTTCAAATAAAAGACAGGAATGGAGAGATCTTTCCACGCCAAGAGGAGTTGGTGGAGCTGTTTGTTGAATGTTCTCAATAAGGAAGAGCAAAGTGAAGTTGTGCATGAGTGTCCCTAACTCCACTTTCAGTAGATGGTAACTCTGAGAAGTTCTAGGGGTATCCTTACCAATGGAGGTCGCAGCCCGGGAATATGCCAGTGCCTGCTGCTCTGGGCTCAGACTCAGACTCAGACTCAGCCACTCCTGTTCTGTGAGGTGCCACGGTACAATATCAAATGACACCAAATCCTGAAATAAAGCACATTGACAGTCAATCTTTTAACCTAATCTATAATGAGGCAGGGTGGTACCAGCGATGTCAGGGGCAAGAGGTTAGGGTCTGAAGTATTCACATGTGTGTATGTTGCTAATGTGAAGACCTAACCACAGTCTCAAGGAGTCCTAGAAAGAAAACATGATCAAACACAAGGAGATCTGAGCTGTCTGGCCCTGGGACTCCCAATGTCTTCCCACAGGACACAGACTTAGCTCTCTCACATATACAATGGGTATCATAAGCACACTGGGCATTCATTTGTTGGCAGCCTGTGAGAGAAAAGCAGAGGACAGGAAGGAAGGCAGTAGCCAGAGCTCATATTCTGCTGCTTGTCATGCTGGGTAAGAGGTAAAGGTTGAGGCCAAAATCAGGGAGCAGTGACAAAATCTCAAGCAAGGCAAGAGGGAAGCACAGCTCACCTGGGCCTCCGGCATCTCAAGAGGGACTGCCAGGACCTGCTTTCCTGGGGCTCCGTCTTGGGGAAGGACAAGACCTTGGGGAGCAGGTGGAGCTAAGGAAAGTGAAAAAAGCTGTGAGTGACAACAGCCCTGTTTCTTGGTCCCCTGGGATGGTATTAGTGACTTACTATTCCTACTTTTACATCTTACAGTGTCTTATCTCCCAGGTGGGGCTGAATGACAAGGCATAGCATGAGTATGCCTAAGAAAACATCTATGAAACAGTAGGAAAGGAGGCTGGCAAAGAATTAATATAGGTATGTCAGAGGGAGGCAAGATAAGACAAACAAATGCTAACCTAGGCAGAGTCAAAGACAGCTACAGAGAGCTGCTGGCAGGAAGACTAACTGCCAGAGACTGGCCAACTACAGACAGGGTTTCCTTAAAGTAAGCCTGGATGAGGTAAATCCTCATATGATACAGGGACACTAAAGAGAGTACCAGAAGAAAGAACTCTGAGATAAGTGATGGGAAGAGAGATGATGAAGAACCACAACTTGCAATTCTTCACTAGCAGTAGGGCCTTTAAAAGCACACCTAGTATAACAAGTCATTGGGAGAAAATCATGAGGAACCCTTATGTTATTCAACAAAATGGGAGGTTGGAAAGACATCTGGAGAAAAATACTTCTAAGAAAAGATGTTCAAACACTACATTGATAAAAGATCCGAAGTGTGTTGCAAAATAAGTGAACTAGAAGACCTTACAACAGATGCCTGTGCAATACAGGTCTCGCACTTCAGTGAATTCAAAGAGACAGCCACAAAGTTCATGTTCTGATGTCAAATCAATTCAACTCATAATAAATTGAAAAGGAAGTATTTTAGCATTAACTGAAGGACAACAAAAACACTGGTACTCCTGAAAGACTTAATTAAATATGGCATCTTAGAAGGGGTGAATGGAAATGCACACGTATGGCCATGATGGAGTAACAAGGAACAGATTTAACATCAACAAGCAAGTTAGAAGCTTGTGTTCAACAATAGTTTTTAATACTACAGTAACAGGAAGTACAGAATGAAGATCCCCAGAAAAACAAAGGAGGTGAGTCTTATTATCAATTCAGTGCTCTGGCTGGAGGCAACATCCAGAATGAGAGTGAGGAAGGGTGAAAGCAAATGAACAGAGCTCAGCAACCATCAGAAGCTTTGCAGGCTAGCATTCAGGATGGTAGGGGGAGATGGCGATTACAGAGTAGAGTTTAGAAATCCCTGTGCTATGTAGCAGAAAGAAGTGACTTTTTTGATTACAAGTATTAAATGAAACTCCTAAGGACTATCACCTGAACAGTTCCCAAGACATACAAAAATAGGGAGATGTTCAAGGTCTGATCAGTACCTATGATCTTCAGGAAAACCTCAGAAGTCAACACAGAGGAACCATGCCTCAATAGTAAGATTTGTCTATCCTTAAAGCCTAAATTATAAAAGATCTGCCCTATGAAAACTTAAATATAGGCCCCAGTGACATCAAACTGACCTACAAATAACTACTTGTAACCCTCAAAGTCTAGACACTCAATGAAATAATCATTACAATGTGCAACTTTTGATAGATAAAAAATTGAACTGCCAAGAAATACAAAAAATGTGGCCAACAGCAAAGAGAAGAATAATCAGTCAAAAGAAACACTCAGAAATGAATAGAACTAACAGATAAGGAAAAATGGTAATTTAACTATGCCCTAGCACTTAAAGAAAACCAAGAACAAACAAAAGATATGAAAAGAACAAAATGAAATTTTTGGTAGATAAATATATCTAAAAATGACACTGGGTGTGTGATTAGTAGATTAAATACTACAAGAAATAGTGGAAAATATGAAGACATGGCAATAGCCCTTATCTAAATGAAACCATACAGAAAGCTAAAATCATAATTAAATTTCTAAAACTAATAATAGGAAAATCTTAAAAGTAGCTGAAAGAAATGATACAAAAGAAAGAAAACAATTATTATAGTAAAGGACTGTCAACCAAGAATTTTATAGTCTGGAAAAATATTCATCAAAAATGAAGGATAAATAAATATTCAACACAAAAGCTAACATTTAGTCAATTTGCCATCACCAACTCTGTACCACAAAATATTTCAAAGGAAAACATTCAGGTGTAAGGAAATGGAGTCAGACTTGGACTACACAAAGAATATAAAGGCATAGGGTAACATTAGACTTTCATCTTCTGCATTTCAAAACCTTTAAAATTCAATTGGCCATTTCAAGAAAAAGCAGTCGCTAAATATATAAGCTTGTTTTAATCAAGCTATCCAAAACTCTGTTGAATGCTAGTACTCCAAACAAAGAAAAATAAGAGAAGAGAAGATGGGACAAATGGAAAGAAATAGCAGGATGTTAAATATAAATGGGTTGAACACTTCAATCAGAAGGTACAGACTGATATGAAGTCTAATCTCAATATCAAAAAAAGTATATTGGGAGAAGGTGAATGATCAGGGAGACTCAGAATTCTGAAGATTCTAGTGAAAGGTTTTAGTGTAAAAATCAACAGGTGGCCAGACTATGATAACACGCAGAAGATTACAAAAATGTGAATTCTTCACAGAAGATACAGGAAAGGATAACAATTGACATGAAAATCCAGAGGAGAAAGAAAGTGAAGAAATCAAATACACATAAAGTTACACTTTCAAAGAAAGAAGGAACACACTGAGACTGACCTGTAAGTGGAACAAGCACACTGATTTAATGTTTGTATAGCTACAAAGGAAGAGAAACAAGGTCTAGAAAGGTATGTTTTCACTTTCTCCAATGTGTTTAATGTGTAGCTTTTTAGACATCAAGCTGAATTTCACTGGTATTAGAAAAAAACAATTTTAGATAGCCTTTGGTAAACCTGGGATAAGACAGATGCTTAGCATGCTAGGAAACAGGGCTGAGACCAAAGAAACAGCAGGAGAATGGCCCTTGAGGTCAGATAAAAAGACTAGCATTTCTTAGGATACTCTTATGTGGAAAAACAGTCACAGAGAAGAACTAGTGGAAATCTGTAAGCAGTCTGTGATGGGGGAGTGAGCAAGAAGTCTAAGTATAGACTTCTTGGAACCCCCTCCTTAAGCTATCAGCTTTATGGAACAGCATGGGCAGAAGGTCTAATGTGACCCTAAATCCTTGCAAGCTCTCCTACCTAGCAAAAGTGTTTTTCCAAATGTGTGAGGTCATCCTGAAATATTCAGTGGACAAACCTTCTCTTTGTGCCAGTGCCACTAAAGAAAGGTTTCTCTGTTTTAGTGGATTCTTCTTGATATGCATTCAATGTCTAGTTTGATTTTGGCTTCTTATAAAAACACAATGAACTGGTCATACATTTATTACATGATTTTTTTTAAAAAAACAATCCACTTCCAATTGACATGGGTATTACCAAATGAAATGGAGAGAGGGACATCACATCATATATGCACTTCTGAAAAAAGATTTTTAAAAAGGATAAACCTTTTCTTGCCTTCAAGCCAGTAATAAGCTTTAGTCTAAAACACAATTGCATATCCTGCCCCCCTTCAAAATTATTCCATCCAGACACACTGACCTTCATGCAAATACACAGATGCCAAGGCTGTAGCCCTCAAAGCCTTGAACTTGCCAAGAATGCCATCTCTTATCACAAGAGGTTCTTCTGATATTCAGGCCTTAAATCAAATTTCACTTCCTTAAAAGCTCTTTATTCTCCAGCCCTGGCCGTTTCCTCTAAACACTTTCACTAATGAAAATTCTCCTTTGAAGTTGCTTGTTTTTCTTAGGAAAAAAATCTGATGCAACAGGACCAGGCCTTCTCTCCATTGGTTACACCCAAACTCCCAGTGTCTGTAGCAGCTCCTGGAACCATGTAGGACATGCTATGATGTATTGTGGAACAACAGAATCAATGTGAGCCAGAGTGCTGTGTTAAATGGAGTAAGCTGCCTTTTATGGAGCACATAGGATGAACATTTGGAGCTTTGTGTCTCCTGTTACATAATTTCACTATCACAACCTAGAACTTGTTATCATCATCATTTCCCAGAAAATACTCTACAACCCTATGTACCCAAGTGACAACTAGAAGATCAGCTGATAGTTAGCATTTTGCAGGCTTCATGGTGTAGATATGTCTCATACCTTTAGACTATACTATCAACATGCCATTATAAAGCCTAATTCATTGCATAAATATATAATACACTATTATTTTCCTCTGATACACACACACACACACACACACACACACACACACAAGTCTTTCAAACCATCCATCTTTAATGGAGCAAATCCTACTGAAGTGTTTTTTGTTAATTGGCACATTTAACTGTTAAAGTCCTGGAATTACAACTCCAAAAGAACTGTTAATTATCCTTCATATATACTAACAAGAGCAGCCCTTTTTTTACTAGCTCACCCTTGGGATTTGGCTTGAGAGCACTTTAGTTCCTGATGGCTATGTGATGACCACTAACAGTAAAAGAGAACTTGAAAAGAGATAATCTAAAAGGTACTCATGAAAACAAGAGGGAAAATGTGGGCCCTGCTTTCACAAAAGAAAGCTAAACTCTATCCAATTAGCTAAGTGTAGCAGGTAAAAGAGCTTATCTTAAGTATAGGAAAATAACCTAAAAATGATAATACATACAAATCCCTACTGCAGTTAAAAATAAAACTAACACCGATCCTGAAGACAACTGGATCACTTAGTCGTTGTATTGCACAACTATTCTACTTTAAAATGGTGGAATATAATCTAGAAAAGAATCTGAATGCTGCGACAGCAGTGACAATCATAGGTGTGTCCATTGTCTTTTGAAATGGATCCTTGGAGATCAAAGTCAAAGCAATTCCATACAAAACATGAAAGTCATTGCAGTGCACCCAATGGACAAGGACGACAATGCTAACTTTGAACACCAAACAAACACTTTCATTCAAGATAGAATACCCTGAATCCTAAAAAATTTTCTATGGTATACTATAACTAGGAAAGAAAGTTGAGAGAACCACCACAAAAGAGCATACCAACTTTTAAGGCAAACAACACTGCCTTTCTTTGTATGGGACACAAAGGCCAGGACTATCCATGGCCAGAGCACAAAGGCTTTGTTGAGGTTAACTGCAAATTTCATATTGGGCCTAGCCAATTCCACGTATGCTGTAGCTGTTTCATAAACATCTGCTGTGAGAAAACATGTACAACAACAGTGTCAGTGTCAATTATAGGGCTGGACAACTGTGAATTCTAAAACACCAGAGCTCATGTTTCTGTAAAACATTTTTAAGAATGTATTAATGTAAAAATTTTTAAGAATGTATTAATGTCATTGATACTTGCACATATGTGTTTAATGCAGTATTATTCATAGAATCATCCTGAGTATTCATCAACAGATAAATAAATAAAACATGGCATACAGACACAATAGAGCTTTATTCACTCACAATGTAAGTTTTACCTAAGCAACTTATTTGAATTTACCGCATAGAATTACAAACACTAAGGGACCCAAAATAATAATTTTATTTTTACTGTGAATGCTGGGATTCAAACTCAGGTCCTCTGGAAGAACAGTCAGTGCTCTGAACTGCTAAGCCATCTCTCCAGCCTAATTTGGTGTTTTTATACTTCCCTGAACAGGTATTATCTTTCTGTGGCAACAGGGCAGGAAGAGGCAGCAATGTCATTCAAATAAGACCCATCTGGAAGTTTCCAAAAGCTTCCAAGGGTGCCCCAAACATCTAGAGTGCCTCAAATATTGAAATGAGAACTTGCAGTAGGAATATCTTTAGGATATGCTGGTTTAGATTTTATCATCAAGTTGACACAAACCTAGAGTCACCTAAAAAGAGGGACTCTTAATTGAAGAACTGCCTCAATTAAAATGTTCTTTGCCCATATTTAGGACAGATTTTCTTGGTTGATGGCTGATATAGGAGGGGACCATCCTTGGGCAGGAAGGCCAAAGCTGTATAAAGTCTATCTAAGCAGTGAACCAGAGAGCAGGTAGGTAGTGCTCCTCTACGGTTACTGCCCTGGCTTCCCTCAATAATGGATTATAACCTGGAAGTATAAGCCCAATAAACAGTTTCTTCTCTTAGTTGCCTTTGGTCAGGGTGTTTGGTCTTCAGCACCAGAAAACCAAACTAGAAGAGAGTACAAAGCTTTATTGTTCAGTTCCCTTTAGGGCCAGAGCAAATGTATTTCACAGTTGTGAACACCCGAAAGAGACCTGGTCCACACTGTGATCCCCTGCTCTCATCATTTTCCTTGCCAGGTACCTTCTCTCCTTGGCACTGTGTCAAAGATTGCCAGAATTGTTTCTTGGCAAGTAGTTCAGCAACACTAGCATATACAAGCTTCCAGAACCCAAATACTTCTTCACTACCATGTACCCCAGCACAGCAGACACATTCTGCAAACACCTAGACTTACCCAAAAGAGACACACAGGGATGACTCATCTCGTTTTAGAACAGTTCCAAGAGATTAATCCAGTAGGAAAGGTCTCACCTGTTGGATTGAAATAACTCCAGTGAATAGAAGCAGGCTCATATGTGCACCTTCTAACTCCAGTGAATAGAAGCAGGCTCATATGTGCACCTTCCAGGAATCTGTTCTTTTGGCAATGCATGCTCATTCAAGGGCAGGATAAAATGTGTAACTGAACTGGCACTGTCAAGGCTTATATATGCCTCAGTGAGTCTAGGGTGTAAGTACTACTGAATGGGCCCTGGGGCTACAGGTGCTCCTGACCTTTAGGTTTCCAAACAAATCTGGCAGGCCAGGATGGCAGTAAGAGGCTCACAGGCCCATCTTTTACTATGAAATCTGTTTGAATCCTAAGAGCAATGACTACCTTATCAGGAAAGTCTGTTTCTCTTGGAATATTAGCATCTGTGTTATCTTTTTCTGTATGTGTGGGTGTTTTCTTTCTCACTTTGCCTGGGCACCTGTCTCTCTGTTTAGGTTTCCCTCTTTATTCCATTCTATAAAAAAACCAGAAGGTAGACTAGAAGAGAATTTTGTAGTGGTTGTTGTGTTTAATTGAGGAAAGGCTTATGTTCCTATTTCTCCAAGAATATTCACTGACATCTTTCTAAAGAACAAAATAAATTGTAAGTATAGACTCACTGAGGTTACACTGTCCAGATATAAAAGATGCCAAACTGGGTGAAACAATATTCAGCTGACCCCACCCATCCAAAGAACCCAGACAGCTTTGGAAGGGCTGGATCACTGTGTTAGAAACCAGACTTATGATTCAGTAAAAATTCTAGTATTAGAGCAGCAGGTCTGGGTGAGTATCAAGAAGCTGGCTCTTCATTATGCAACATTTACTAAAACATTTTTCTTTTCACTTACATGGGTGTTTCAAAGAAGATTTTGAAGCATTACAATTTACACTCATAAAATATGTAATACTTTCTTTAGACTTAAGAGGATCTTACATTTTTTTTTGAAAATGATGGTTTGAATAATCAAAAATAAGAAAGATTTCTATCTAGGTATACTGGCAAAATGAACCTGGAATTGAACTTTCTTTATCTGTATCTTCCTGTTAGCCCAAGGGAATTGAGTAAACAAAGAGTGCCATGGAGAGACATCATTAAGACACAAATGAACCATTAGCATGCTCCTCTTTTTAATATTGACAGAAATTATGCAAAATTTCAGAGTAAATGAGGTAAATATATGAATAAATGATATATAATAGAATTTTATTTTTCCTGTAAAGTATTTTATTTTGTTAGTCCCTAAGCAAAGGAAATATAATCCTAAGAGATACAAGAAAGTCAAATCATGTTTGTCAGTAAAAATGAAATCAAGTAAGTTACTGAGCCAACTTTCCAGCTCTGAAATTATTACTAATTAAGAAAGTAGGATTACAGACTTCATTTTCATGATGAACCCAGAAGTAAGTTTGTTATCTTCAATATTATACAATATTTTATTGTATAATAAAAAGGAGGAATGAGGTAGTATAATGGGAAAAATATCACATTCTCTCATAAGCAAAATCTAGATTTGTATGTATATGTGTGCATGCACATGTATGTGTGTGTGTGTGAGTGTGTGTGTGTGTGTGTGTGTGTGTGTGTGTGAGAGAGAGAGAGAGAGAGAGAGAGAGAGAGAGAGAGAGAGAGATTAAAGCAGGGTGGGAGGTAGGAAGTGGATCAGAGACAAAGAAAGAGAGACGAAGCAAGTTCTTAATCTTCTCTTGGCAAATTGTTAAGACACACTGATGTATATGCATGAAAATGTAATAATGAAGCCCATTATATTGTGTCCTGAGTTTTAAAATGTTTATTGTGCATAAATATAAAATCTGTGGATTTATAGCCTTTCTAACACTGAAAACTGAATAAATGTTATCACCAAAAACCATCAATTAGACTCCAAAGCAGAAAGTCATCAAAAATATTGGTTTGTTCTCCCATAGTCCCTCTGTTTAATGTTATGTTGTGACAGAAATACAGTCTTTAATAAACTTTTCAGTTATTTGCAAGAAAAAAAAAGGAACTGGTATCTTTCAACATGCAGACACTGGGGCTGTCTAGAATTTCGAGGTTCCCTCATGTCTCTTATTGAAGCTTTCCCATCCAGGAACTTCCTTCTGAGGCTATGCTGGTAGTCAGACTTAGGGCAAGAGACCTCACTTTTCAGCAGATTTTCTAAGTGGTCTAAATCATTGCCCCATGGAATTTTAAACACAGATCTCCAGGACCATGTTAGGGCAATGGACCAGACTCTGTCAGTCAGACACTGTAAATGTTGTTTCTATAATAAGGCCCAATGGGAAAAGGAATAAGGCAAGTTGTCCTACCTAGGAGAGGTGCTATTCAACTGGTCCCATTCGAAGTTTTCTCCTAAAGGAAAATGTACAGGCTGAGGTTTAAGAGGAAATGTTCCACTGGCCAAAGGAGGTTGTCTGTCTCTGAGTTCAAGGCTGGCTAGAGAGTGTCAGCTGGCACAGGGTGAGCTCTCTTCAGAAGAGGGCCAGGAATGGGGTGGGGGTAGCTGACTGAAAAGGACCATGAGCTTTGGGCACCAAGCAAGTGGGAGGACGCATGTGTGTAAAAGCACATGTAATTAATCACCCAAGTATACACTGCAGGAACCAGCAAAGGAGTTTAGGAGAAAGGGGCTATGGAATGGTGCCAGAAAATGTGGCTCCCAAGAGAGCAAAAGAAGAAACTCTTAGTTCAGCAAAGACTCCCTTCTGCACCTCCATCTCTCGGCCTTAGGCAACATACCTGCTCCCATTATCCCCATGAAACCCCCACTCAAATGGAAAGATAGGTCTTCCCACACCGAAACCTTCTTCAGGGTCCCAGAGGTGCAACCCCTCCCCCATACTAGGAAAAAGTCTCTTCAGCCATTCCTCACTACACTAATTCCCGTGGCGTTCACATTACTAGGGGCTCTGTGTGTGTGTGTGTGTGTGTGTGTGTGTGTGTGTGTGTGTGTGTGTGTGGTGGGGGGTCACCCCAAGCTTTTAACTGGTTCCCAATCATTTGCATCCTCCAAAGACCACAGGCCTCAACACACCCACAATTCCCGCCTTTGACCGCTTCCCCCAACCTTGTACGAGAAGGCCTCAGGGCCTTTCCAAGCTCACTCACTACCAGAGACCGAACCCTTTCGGCCCCTGGCTTGCCCCAAGGGCAAGCAATTCCCCACTCTGACAGACAACCCCCGCCCCCGCACATTCTCCCGCTATCCACGCACTCACTCAAGCCCCCAAGCATATTCTCCCGCCACCCCGCCATGCTCTCCTGGGCCTCAAATCCTTGATCGCGCATATCTCGCTCGATCACTCGTGCTGCACATCTCTTCCGAGGTTTGCAAGCTCACCCGGCCTGCAGCGCCTGACTCAGGACCCTTGCAGACGTAGAATTGGCGTGATGCTTGCAGGCCCGGCGTGGCAGGAAGCACCACGGAGAAGCCAGCAACTGGTGGAGCCCAGCAGCGCAGCGGTCCGTTTCCGGAGCCAGGGGCGCCGCCTGGGGTACTGAGAGTGAGGCCCCGCCCCGGCCTCTGTCCCGCCCTTCCAGTCGGCTATGATTGGCCTGAAAGAGAGTGGGCGTATGGAGGCGTGTCTGGGGCGGGCTGAAAAGAGGAGGTGGGGTAGGTGGGGGAGCAAAAGGCATGGGTCCTGGATGAGAGAATAAGCATGGAAAGAAGGTAAAAAATGATGAATGAAAAATGAGCAAAATAAATTGATTAGTGGTGGAGACAATAAAGAAACTGGCAAGGCTAGGACGTTCAGAATGATGGTAAGTCTGGGAGAAGGTGTTAATATAACAGGAGGCACTCAAGAAAAGAGTTCAGGGGTCAGAATCCCTCAAAGTCATGTACCAGGTGCCTTCATTGTTCAGGCACCGAGAATACAACCGTGAACAAAACTAGACCCTTATGCCTATCCTAAGAACTGCGCATCAGGTAACTCAGAACTCTTTTTGAGACTACTGTATGTATATTAAGGGGAACAGACCAATAAATAAACAGCAACCCAGATTTCAGAATAGCAGGTTTTACCATGAATTCCAAAACAAGCATCTGAGTTTAGATGTGCTGCAAGCAGCTGCCAGTTCAAGATTTCTTTTTTTCTTTTTTTTTTTTCTTTTTTGGACAAATTCGCTGCTCTTCTTTGAGCATTCTTGGTGACACAAGAAATTGCTTTCTTAAGGTGGATTCCTGAGTAAGTCACTAATAAACAAAGATCAAAATAAAGCATCTCTGAAGATTAATGAGAATTTTATCCAACATCTATCCAGGGGATGTTTGCAGTGACCAGGAGGGAAGTGTGTTCATGATTCTGTGAAAATGTAGCATTTGCTGACAAAAGCAACAGCAAAGGTAAACACCCTGTCATCCATCCAAATAATCTTAGCATATCCAGCATAAGAACAGGTCAGGTGCTAGAGAGAATTAGCTAAGTCTGAAGAATGCTTGCCTTGCAAACATGAGAACCTGAGTTCACTCCCTAGTACCCACATTAAAACCATGTGAAGCTGATTGTGTGTGTGATTACAGTACTGAGGAAGTAGAGAGATAAGTGAATGGCTGGAGTTCGATGGCCACACCAAATGGCTAGCCTATTTGGTGAGCTCCAGGACCATGAGAGACCATGTGCAAAAAACAAGGAACGAATGTAGCAGGATACAAGATTAACTCAAAGAAATCAGTAGCCCTCTTATATACTAAAGATAAAAGGGCTGAAAAAGAAATAAGGGGAACATTACCTTTTATAATCGACGCAAATAGAATTAAATACCTTGGAGTAACTATAACCAAAGAAGTAACAGATCTATTTCACAAAAGCTTTAAATCACTGAAAAAATAAATTGAAGAGGATGTCAGAAAATGGAAAGATTTCTCATGTTCCTGGATAGGTAGGATCAACATAGTAAAAATGGCAATTCTACCAAAAGCAATCTACAGATTCAATGCACTTCCCATCAAAATCCCAACACAGTTTTTTACAGACCTTGAAAGAACAATACTCAACTTCATTTGGAATAACAGGAAAGCCAGGATTGCCAAAACAATTTTGCTCAACAGAAGAACCTCAGGAGGCATCACCATCCCTGACTTCAAGTTATACTATAGAGCTACAGTAATAAAAACAGCCCTGTACTGGCATAAAAACAGACTTGTGGATCAATGGAATTGAA
>PVIH01011463.1:0-69043 GCA_004025045.1 Sigmodon hispidus
TTTAAAGATTTATTTATTTATTATGCATACAGTTTTACAGAAGAGGGCACCAGACCTCATCATAGATGGTTGTGAGCCACCATGTGGTTTTGCTGGGAATTGAACTCAGGTCCTCTGGAAGAACAGTCAGTGCTCTTAACCTCTGAGCCATCTCTCCAGCCCCTTAGTTAGAGTTTTTATTTCAGTGAAGAGATACCATGACCACAGCAACTCTTATAAAGGACAAACATTTAAATTGTGGTGGCTCACTTACATTTGAGATTCAGTCCATTATCATCATAGTGGGACATGGAGGCATGCAGGCAGACACAGTACTGGAAAGGTAGTTGAGTGTCCTACATCTTGGCTTGCAGGCAATGGGAAGTAGTCTGAGACACTGGGTGTTAACTTGAGCATATATGAGACCTCAAAACCTGCCTCTATGGTGACATACTTTCTCCATCAAAGCCATTTCCACTCCAACAAAACTACACCTCCTAATAGTGCCATTCATTTTGGGGCCTTTTTCTTTCAAACCACCACACTGATCTACATAACAGAGTTTAGATCTACATAGAGGTCCCACCCTATCTCAAAGAAACAAAAGCATAGGCAAGTTATTTTCGGATACACAGAGTTGGAGGCCAGTCTGGGCTGCATGAGATTGACTATTAAAAACAACAGAAATACAATGAACAAAAACAAAAAGCAGACAAGAGGAACTAGATGGGATGTAAAGACACACTTGCATAGCAGAGGAAACAACAGAACAAAGTCAACTCTATGGGGAAAAATACGAATAATAAATATGGAGTTATAGATATTAGCACAATTGATAGCCTGGGGTTTAATCCCCAGCACTCAGTAAGAAGCTGAAATATCAGAAATTAAAAATATCTTTGAGAATATAGTGAGTTTATGTAAGACCTTGCCTACAAATAAACAGTGAAAATATTTACAGATCACAATTCTATTAAAAGGTTAATATCAAAAAGAAAAACTATAATTTATCAACAACAACAAAAGAAATAAAATAGAAACCCATGCTGTGAAATAATCTTTTTGTATTTCTTTTGTGAAGATGTTTCACTCTGATAGGTTTAATAAAAAGCTTGAATGTCTAAAAACTAAGCAGGATTTTTAGGGCAGAGAGAAAGAACAAGAAGAAAGTGAAGTGTTCAGCCAGATACAAAGAAAATAGGATGGGTATCACAGAGAATAGATAATAAAGCCAGGAGGCAAAAGTAGATTAATAGAAATGGATTAATTTAAGTTATAAGAGCTAGTTAGAAACAAGCCTAAGCTATCAGCCAAGTGTTTATAATTAATAATAAACCTCTGTGTCATAACTGTGGAGCCAATGGTCCCAATGAAAAAGTCTGATTACAGACCCAGACCGAAGAAATGGCTTAGTGATTAGGGTCTGGCTGCTCTTCCAGAGGACCTGTGTTCAATTCCCAGAACCTACATGGTAGCTCACAACTATCTGGAATTCCAGTTCCAAGGGATCCAACACTGTGTTTGCTGGCCTGTGGTGCACAAACATACATGAAGGGAAAACATCTATATACACAAAAAAAAATTAAATTAAAAAATTTCAAAAGTGAGCGAAAGATACTACAGATGTTTCTCACAAAAAGACACAGAAATGGCCAATATGCATATGCACTAATTCTCAACATCATGTGTGCAATCCCAACATGCAGGAAGTTGCAGCAGGAAGATCTCAAGTTTGAAGCCAGTTGTGCTTTATGGCAAGATCCTACCTCAGAACAAAACCAAGACTGGAGGTGCACCTCAGTGGCACAATTGCTTGCTTAGCTTGTACAAGGCTCTGAATTCCAGCTCCTGCTCTGGGAGGAAACAGAAAGATTCTCAGCACCACTAAGTCCTTATAGACGATGCAAATTTTTTTAATTTTTATTTTTACGTGAACTGGCATTTTGCCTGCATGTATAACTGTATAAGGGTGCCAGATCTTGGAATTACAGACAGTTGTTAGCTGCCATGTAGATGCTGGGAATCAAACTCAGGTCCTCCGGAAGAACAGTCAGTGCTCTTAACCGCTGAGCTATCTCTCCAGCCCTGCAAATTTTAAAATGTCAATAATGTAGAAAAGCCTGAATTCTAGTACATTTCTGGTAAAAATGTAGAATGGCATGACCGTTACTGAAAAAAAGAAAAAAAGAAGCTCCTCAAAAAAAAACTAAACAAAATTACAATATGATCTCACTTCTGGTATTGTGGTGATATACTTTATATTTAATAAAATCATCCTGAAATATCAGAGAACAGAATCACCCACAGTCAAACCATGAAGATCAGAGAGTGGTGATTCACACCTTCAGTCCTGTCACTCAGATTGAGACAGAGATCTTTCTGTATTTCTGTGAGTTCAAGGCCTAACAGCCAAACAGTAGGAGCTCACACCCTCGTTCCTAACTCTAGGATTATGATGCAGAGTTGGATATGAAGTGAAACAACTGGGCAGGGAAGATATTTAAAGCAGAAGGAGCAGAGAGACAGTCAGGCATTTTGTAGAAATGACCAGCTAGGCTGAGGACCCTTGAAGGTCTGCATTTGCCCTGTTTGGCCTGAGAAGTTGGCTGGGTGAGAATTGACTGTGGTCTGTTTCCTTTCTGTGATATTTCAGCTTTCCCCAATATCTGGCTCTGAGTTTTCATTTTATACTAACTGGAATTCGTGCAATATGATACATAATCAATTATATACCTTTGAGTGTATGTATTTGAAGTGCTGGGGATAGAACTCCATCTTCTACACACCAAGCAAGTGTTGAGTTATTTATTTATTATGTATACAGTGTTCTGCCTGCTTGCATGTCTGCCTGTGCGCCAGAAGAGGGCACCAAATCTCATTATAGATGGTTGTGAGCTACCTTGTGGTTGCTGGGAATTGAATTCCAGGATCTCTGGAAGAGCAGTCAGTGCTTTTAACCTCTGAGCCACCTCTCCAGCCTCCCAAGCAAGTGATCTATCACTGAACTCTTTTCTCCAGCTCCAAAAATGAAATCTCCACGAGATATTTCCACACCCATGTTCAGCGAAGCATTATTCACAAGCATTAAAAAGTGGAAACAGCCAGGCAGTGGTGTCACACACCTTTAGCCCCAGCACTTAGGAGACAGAGGCAAGAGGATCTCTAATTTTGAGGTCAGCCTGATCTACAGAGTGAATTCCAGAAAATCCAGGGCTATACAGAGAAACCCTGTCTCAACAAACAAACAAAAATGTGAGAAGAGTTGAAATGCCCATTGATAGATGAATGAATAAATAAAATGTGACACATGGATGACAACAAGCAAAACCGCTAAATCCCCCAAAAAGCATTTTCCAGACACCACAGGCAGATGTACATATGCAGCTACAGTGATTATGACAACATATATGAAACCTACCCAAGCTCAAGCCAACAAAAACCCCAGTATGGACAGTGGGAGTCGGGCATAAAGTCCCACCCTGAGCTGCGAAGCTATTGGTTTTTGATAGCTCCTGGGAGAGAGTCAGTTTCCCTTAAAGGTATGACCCCTGGTGTATGAACCACATTCTAGGGCAGACTCTATGCCAACACAAACTGGGTTTGATGAGTTTAAGAGACAGAGAGCGAGGGCACCCACAAGAGCGTGCATTCAAGAATATACTCAAAGTTGGGTGGGTGGGGAGATGGGGGTAGATCTGAGATGAAGCACAAAGATGAATGAAAAATGTGACAGAATATTCCTCTGTCTTAAAAGAAGAGAGGTGCTTGTCCTAGCTGGGGTTTCTATTGCTGTGATAAAGCACTGAACAAAAGCGGCTTGAAGAAGAAAATGTTTATTTCATCTTATACTTCATCACCCAAGAGAAATCAAGGCAGGAGCCAGGCTAATGCAGAGGCTATGGAGGAGTGCTCCAGGTTGCAATCACCTGCTAATCAGGAGACCAAGGAAGGGGATGGTTTAAGCCTGGGAATTCAAAGCCAACCTACACATACCCACTCTTAGGAGACAGAGACAGGCAGATCTCTGTGAGTTGGAGGCTAACCTGGTCTACATAAAATTTCCAAACCAGCCAGAGCTACATTATGAGACCCTGTCTAAAATTAGCTAATAAAGTAGCCTGGTGATAATGGTGCTAATCCTAGCAGTAGGGAGCCAGAGGCATAGGATCTCTATGAGTTCGAGACCAGCCTGGTCTACAAAGGAAGTTCCAGGACAGCCAGAGCTGTTAAACAGAGAAATCCTGTCTCAGGAAAAAATAATAATAAAATTAAAACAGAAACCTTTTATATTGAAAAAGAAATAATAATATAATAAAACCGGCCTGAGCCTGGAGGTGTGGCTCAGTGCTACAGTCATTGACAGCATGTGAGTCCCAGGGCGGGGGCCCTGGCTCCAATGATTATCACTGTTTTACATTGCTGAAGATAACAGAAAATTTTTTCTCTTTCTTCTCTTTTTTCTTTTTTTGGTTTATTTATTTATCTTTAATACATCTCAACCACAGTTCCCCCCTCAGCTCAGTCCCTCCCCTTCCAAGATTTCTTTTTTTATATATTCATGTCTGAACAGAATAGATTAATGAATCATAAACTTTCTGTTCTGTTTTTTTACCTCTTGACTGGTTCAGGCAAGTTTGTTCCTTAGGCCAGTTTATAGCAAGTGAAGTTCTTCCCATAGACTAGACATAACTGACTGGCTTGAGAAATAGCTAATGATGAAAGTGATTTTAAAACATTCTCTACAAAGAAAGAAAAACCACGGTTCATAAGGCAGCCCTGGGTGGAGTGTGCTTGTAACTCAAGCACACAGGAGACTGAGGCAGGAGAATTGTCCTAAGTTTGAGGCTAGCTTGATCTACACAAAAGTGAATGCGAAGTCACCGTAGGTTACAGCGCAAAACCCCACCTCAAAACAAAATATACAAATGGAGCCTGAATAACAAGGAGCTTAGTACGCGCTACAAATAAAGGGAAAATTGTGCCGTGAGCGTGAGAAGAGCGTTAAGCCTCCCTGGGTATATCTGATGTAGTTTAAAAATGCCAGTATTCTAGTTAGGAGTGACAAGGAAGCGCAAACTCAAGGGGAAAAAAATGCCTCCGAATGACATGAAATATCAAAAAATCGCCATTAGGCTACCCTGCCTTTTTCAAAAGATCCAATGTTAGCATTTGTTTTCCCAGGATGGCTCACTAGTTAGCGGAACTTGCTGTGTACCCATAGCCATGAGGACATGAGTTTGGGTGTCTGCAGAGACTAGAAGAGGAGCTGGCGTTATAGGCAGGTGGCTGTTAGCGGTCCTGGGAAGCTTACTCTGATCCTATGTTAATGCGAGAACTCTTACTTGTGAGTCATCTCTCCAACCCCCCAAAGAGGTAGGGCGCTAAAAAACAGTGACAATCTGAGCACATGCCTTTATTCCTAGCACTCAGGAGTCAGAGATAGCCAGAAATTTTCAGGTTCGTGGCCAGTACGGTCTACAGAGCAAATTCAAGAGCAGTTGGCAGCTAGGGCATAATGTGAAAATCTGTCTTTCTTCAAAAGAAAAGAAAAGAAAAGGGAATAAAAAGGTATACATTGGTCTTTTGAGTTAATGATCATCTGCACCATTCAACCTTGAATATCCCAGCATTGGGCTTCGGGTTTCCCTGCCTCAACTACCGAAGAAACCAAGGTGCTTCCAGCAACAACGCTCCCTTTCCTCCCCCTCCATCCTGTTCTCCCATTTGCCCCTTCCCGCAGCATGCCCCGTGCTCACCAGACCCAGGGTTAATTTAGAATTAACACAGATTTCCTTGGCAGGCAGCCCCATGATCTTTCATCGCTGCGGTCTTCTGACCTCTAGACATTGCTCTCCAGAGCCAGATAAGGCTTTGTTTGCTCTTTAGAGGGACGGGATCTATGGAAAAAACTCGAAGCATTTATTAACGTGACACACTTGGAAGCACTTACGTTGGTTCAGGTAATCCTCATTAGTGTCCAGCCAACCTGCTCCTAACATTCGCAGGTGAGGGCACTGAGACCTGGAGCTATTAAAGCTCGGGCTGAAGCAAAGCTAGACATCCTCAGGGACACCTTTAGACCCAGCGGGTCTAGCCTCGGGCTAGTGCGGGCAAGCACTGGAAAAGCCACGACCCAGAAGTACTTTTTACCTGGGCACCGCCCACCTCGAGTAGCCGGAGGCTTATTGCAGGGCAGAGATCGCATCTTTGGTGCCCACCGGGAAGACACGTGACCCGTTGGGGGCGGGGCTCAGGGGCTCCGCCCCTCACCGGGCCAGTTAACCGGAGGCTCCGGCGCGGGCGCGCAGTTTGCGGAGCAGCAGCAGCAGCAGCAGCAGCGGGTTCGGCGGTGTCTAGCCTGCCGTGGTCATGGCCACGGTTCGAGAGAAGGCGGCGGCGCTGAACTTGTCGGCTCTGCACAGCCCAGATCAGAGGCCTCCGGGTGGGTCGGAGGGCCGCGGTAGCACGGGGCGGGCTGTGGGCGGGCGACGCGCTCCTCGGGCTGGGCGACCGCGAGGAACCGCTTTCCCCCATGGGTGGGTGGGCAGCGAGCCACCGACCTCGCCGCAGCCAGATCCCGGTGTTTTAGGAACTTTCCCGAACTTAGCTCGCACTGGAGCCCCGAGTGAGGCTCCACAGTCTGGCTGTGACAAGTGCGGAATTTTGGATAGCTTCCTGCCCAGCGTCTGGAGCACCAACTCTTACTGCATGGTAGGACCAAAGGTCGATGGCTTCCCACATTCGGAAGATGAAACATATGTTGTGTGAATTCAACACTTTCTGTATAAGAAGTGATTCAGTGAACCATTTTATCTTTTTTTCCCTCTCTCTTTCTTTGATAGTTATATGACTTTGGGAAGGAGACAAATTTATTGAATCACTGAGGGTGGGTTTAAGACCTTTGAACTGAATCAACTACGCCGTTCTAAAATTCCGACCCCATCATATCTCTAATTCTGCAAATGGGTTGAGTCGGATGACTTGGGATAGATATTTGGCTCTGTCTGGATAAAGTGCCACTTGCTTCCTTTCTGGAGCTGGAAAAATTGGGTTTCTACCAACGCTTTTTATTTGTAAAATGCCAGTGTGTGAAACAGTGATTCCTTTCCCTGGGTCAGATGAGTGTATCTCAGTGGCCTCACAATTGTGTTTGACTTACCAATTAATGCTCCACGAACTCTCCAAAATATTAATGATAATTTTGCTAGAGAACTACTTGTCATTTGTGCTTTTCTCTGTAGAGATAATAAAACGGTCCATACACACCAACCAGCTGTAGTCATTGGCGCACACCCTTAGTCCCAGCACTGGAGAGTCAGAGGCAGGCTGTTCTCTGAATACCAAGTCAGCCTGGCCTACACAGCAAGTTCTAATCCAGGCAGAGACTTTCTCAAAAACCAAAGCAAACCAAAAAACTAACCATATTTTGCTTCACTTAAAAGGTTTTGATCATTCTGTCACTTAAAATGGTATCTTTAGGCTCTCTGGTAAATGAAATTTCCATATCCCCCCCAATTAAACACTTTTTCACAGCTGAAATGCCATATCTGACCTTTGGACATTTGTGAACATGTTTTTAGATGGCGAGAGGGAATAAATTTTAAAACCATGTAGACTCACAGAGGGAAGAATTGACCTGTTGGCTAGCACATTTTTATTGAAGAAAAGACTTCCTACTGTCCTCTGCACATGGTACAGTGGCCTGAGGGATCTGCTGCCTGTCCTCAGGTCTTACAGCTAGGATTCCTGTTTGCTAATGTATGTTTACCGCTCTTCCACCCTTGGGTTGCTTCATCACAGTCCTTGTAAGCAAGGTAATGGGAGCCTAGGGTTCTGGTTCCTTGCCATTCTCTTTCTGTGTGCTCTGGCAAGCAGCTTTGTACCTTACCCTTTCCAGGGATTAGTAATTCTTTCATACTTTCACGGGCTATAAGCACAAGCAGGAACCTGATTTATGAAGGAAGAAAAAGAGTTTTATGCTAATCTTCAGCCAGAATTTAAGACACCTGTCTTAATAGAGACCAACAACAAAGCGGTATGTTATCATGTTATCCCTTTATACTGTAACCCAAGTCTTTGAATTTGCCTGGTGTCACTTTTCCAGGGAGCTCAGAATACTTCCCATATGCTTTCTCATTCATCTCTGAATTAAGTGGGTGCCAGTTCCTGCTTTTGTTGATGCTTCTCTTAGCCCATGTTAAAATCATTTTTGTCAGTAGATTTATATTGTACCTATAACCAGCCTTTACAGAGGCATCTCAGAGTCAGCCTCTCTCTGATGCCAAGTAGGAAAACAAACTTACTGTCAAAGGCTCTATCCAGTAAAATTGTTGCAGGATCTGTTTCTGTAGCATAGGAGTTTCCCACTTGGCCTCAGCTGCCCAGTTGTAATAGAAACCTCTTTGACTTTAACTGTTTTCATGCAGTTTTGGTTATTGTCTACTAAACATTTCTCTGAGTAATTCAAAAGACATTTTTAGATATGTTTATTTTATGTGTATCAGTGTTTTTCTTGTATAAATGTTTGTGTACCACATGTGTGACTGGTGCTTCGGAGGTCAGAAGGGGGCTTTGGATCCCCTGGAACAGGAGTTACAGACAGCTGTGAGCTGCTGTGTGAGAGCTGGGAATGGAACCAGAATCCTCTGGAAGAGCAGTCAGTGCTCTTAACCCCTGAGCCATCTCTCCAGCCCCAAGTAATTTTTTTTAGATGAATGTATTTCATTTTTATGTGTCTAAGTGTTTTGCTTGCATGTATGTATGTGCACCATGTGTGTGCCTGGTGTTCATGGAGGACAGAAGATCACAGGATCCTCTGGAGCTTGAGTTACAGATGATTGTAGCCACCATGTGGTACCAGGAACTGAAACTGAGTACTTTGCAAGTGCAGCAAGTGCTCTTAACCACTGAGCATCTTCCTAGCCTGAGCAGTGTTTTTTAAGAACTGTTATCAAGGGGCTGGAGAGATGAGTAAGCACTTAAGAGACTGGCCTCTCTTCCAGAGGGCTTGGGTTTGACTCAACACCTTCACAAAGGGTCACAACTGTAACTGTAGTTTTATGGAATCTGACCTCTTTTGGCTTCTGCAGTCAACAGGCATGCATTTGATGCACAGACATACATTCAAGCAAATACACATAAAATAATGAAATAAAATTGAAAAAATAAAACCACTGTAGAAAAATAATTTTTCTGTGCTGTGGATCACACCTAGGTCTTTATACATGCTAGACAAGTGTTCTTCTCCTGAACTGCACCCACATATCTTCAATGGTTTTATTGTTGTTAAAGTAATTATTTATGTGTGTGTAAGTGTTGTGTGCCACGGAGAGCTGATGTCCACAGAGAGGGCATCAGATCTGGTGGATCTGAATCATAGGTGGTTGTGAGCTGCCAGTTGTGAGCATTAGCAATGGGGCCCAGGTCCTGAAAAAGCAGCAAGTGTCCTTAACATCTGAGCCGCCTCTCCAGTCTTCCAGCTTTTCCTTCATTTATGGAAACAGGGTTTTCTGTCATAGCCTAAACTTGTCTCATAGTTGGAAAACCTCTTCCCTCAGCCTCCTGAGTGCGGAGATTACAGGTGTGTACCACCATGTATGGGGAATTGTACTTCTTAAGCAAAATTCTCTTAAATCTTAAATGATAATGGTGATGCATGCTTTTTAATCTTAGCACTAGGGAGGCAGAGGCAGGTGGAGTGCTGAGTTCAGTTTACCCAGGTTTCTTTAGTTGTGTTCTTTGTCCATTTTCTCGTCAATGATCTTTCGCAGGATATTGTAACTATATTGCATCAAGTTGCCTGTCTCCTTGGGCTCCTCTAGACACTGATAGTTTCTGCCCTGGCTTTGACTGGACATCTGCTTATTATTGTTGTACATACTTAGCCATATTAACATATACGATTGCAAGAGACGACTTAGGTAGTTTACCGAGGTTGTGTTTTAGTACAAGGTGGACCCAAGGGTGAAACTCAGAGGACACTGGGACTCGAATGCCCATTCTGTTTTACTCTATCTGTAGCATCATCTAACAATGTGTGCTATGCTGTAACACAAGTTCCTGTACCTGAACAGTGTTTCATCAACCCAAGGTCTCTTAACCCAGGCACTGCTGATACTTTCTATGTTGTAGAACTTTGTACTGTACTGTAGGACTTTTAGTGGCATCTCTAGATGTCAGTAGCCCCTTTCATCCAGTTGTGATAAATTATAAAAAAAAAAGTCTTCCAATAGGTCTGATGAGGATGTAAAATAATCCACTGAGAACCATCGAGTTAACCTTTACATAATGGTTTTTAGTAGTTAGCCATCATCAACAGCTAACAAATGTTCATTAACCAGTGTTAAAGAGACAGCCCAAAAAGCTAAGTAATTTTAACCTCTATAAACTACAAGGAAACTTGAAAAATATACACTAGCTCTATTTCTTAAAGTTTATGGGGGTGGAAGATGATTCACTCAATGACTTTTTAAAGTTCAGTTCAAAGCTTTAAAATGAAAATGTAGTTGCATGTTTATTTATAAGTAGTACATTTTTGAAGGGCATTGTGACATACACCTTAATCCTAGCACTTGGGAGGCCAGCGCAGGTGATCTTTGTGAGTTCTAGGCCAGCCAGGGCTGCATAGTAAGACCATTTCAAGAGCCAACAGAGCAAAGAGCTAACCTGCTGTCAGGAGTTCTTTGTGCGTGTTCCCTTCTGTCACAATCTGGTTATAGAATGTGTGTGTTGTTCTACTTTAGGAGCATGCATGATTGGAGTCGCTTTTCCCTTAACTAGGCTTTCACAGTAAGTGTGTGTGAACTGCCGTTTTCATGATTATCCTGACTGTCCCTTGTAATCTTTGAGTGAATGTATGCCCCACCATGGCTGATTTATGAGTAGGCTTTAAAGGAATTATTGGTTAATGGTTTTATTATTTACTATGTGTTATTAAAAATGGTGATAATCAGTTTTTCAAATAAATGACTAAACATCAGAATTATCTTGAAAATGTAACTTATTGTTAATAAATTCTGGCAGCTAGATAAGAGTTCACATATCCATGAAAGACAAGTCTTGCCAAAGAGCTATTATTGTTTTGTAGCAAATAAAAAATTTGTTTACTTGTTTAGATTTAATCTGTACTTAGGACTGCAATTTGGGCATGGTGGTTCCTGCCCGCACTTCGCTCTGGAGGTGGAGACAGGAGGATCAGGAATTCAAGCTAGCTTCAGCTATGTAGAAAGTTTGAGACCAGGGCTGGAGAGATGGAGGTTCTGAGTTCAATTCCCGGCAACCACATGGTGGCTCACAACCATCTATGATGACAACTGGTGCCCTCTTTTGTATACTGTATACATGATAAATAAGTAAATATTAAAAAAAGAAAGAAAGAAACTTTGAGGCCAACCTGGTCCTTATAAGTCAGTGTCTCCACATAAACAAAAAAGGAGACTAGTTTAAAGTAATTTCTGAGCCTCTTATTAGTCCACTTTCTGGGTTTTGTATCCAGCAAGGTTCAGTGTGTTTTATTTCTTTCCAATGGATTTATCATTCTGTTTGATATTCAGTATTTGTATCTGAATGAAGGAAGTGGAGCTTTGACCGTTAAGTCCCTATAATTAGTGTGTAGACCTGAAACCAAGCTTAAATGCACTATTCAGCTGTTGTGTTAGTTGTGAAGGGTCTTACAGAGCCTGAGTCTCCTGACCAGAGCTGCTAAAGCATATTTTTAGATTCTTAGATTCTTTTGATTATGATGTTTTAAAATTTCTTAATTAATTTTTATTTTATATGTATGGGTGATTTACCTGCATGTAAGTCTGCATTGTGTGTGTGTGTGTGTGTGTGTGTGTGTGTGTGTGTGTGTGTGTGTAAGCCCAAAAAGAGTGTCGGCTCCCTGGAACTGGAGTTATAGATGGTTGTGAGCTGTTGTTAGGTGTTAAATTCGAATCTAGGTTGTCTGGACAAGTAGCCAGGGCTCTTAACCACTGAGCCTTCTCTCCAGCCTCAGTCATGTGTTTTAGAACACAACTGACCAAATGTTAGAAAGCTTCAAGATGTAGAATTTTATTTTTATTTTATTTCTTTCTTTTTGAGACAAGATCTCACTGTAGCTCTGGCTGTCCTGGAGCTCAGAGATCAGCCTGCCCCTGACTACTGAAGGCTAGGTTAAAAAAGTGTTCACAGTGCCAAGCTTTAAGATGTATAATTTTCCTGTCTTGAAAAAACAAACAAAAAGCCCCCAAAACCAAAACAAAAAACCCAACAACAAAACCACTGGGAAGCAGAGGCGGGTCTCTATGAGTTCAAGGCCAGCCAGGATAGCCAGGGCTGTTACAGAGAAACCCTATCTTAAAAAAACAAAAAAAAGAAGAAGAGAATTTTTGTAAGTTGTCCAGCTTGAGGAAAGACTGGAGCTTCTGCTGTGATTGTTGACCTTTGAAACAATCATTGTATACTTTCTCAATTCTCAATTCTGTCTAGAAACCACAGCAAGTCAGTTTTATTTTGCTAACATTCATTTCAGGTCTGGATGGGTAATAAGCATTGGGGGATCTGTAGTCCACTGGTGAGGTCACCACTTAAGAAAACTGGATCCTGGTATGAGTTTTGGCACATTGGCTTGTATTGCTGTGTTGCTGTAGCTGCATGAACTTGAGCTTTGGGTCTGTGGGTGGTGATGCTTGAGGGGAAATATCCCGGAATGCAGTGTTTAGGAATTAATGGTCAGTGAGAACAGTGAGGACCTGAAAGGGCTGGCTTTTATCATGCATGGAGGACTCTGTGCACGATGTGGCACACAGGTGCTGACTACCCTGCTCTAACCTGTTCTTTAATCTTTTCTACAGTCTTATCCAACCTGTAAAACTTCCTGATTTCCCACATTTTAGCAGCAGGCTAATGTGGGGAAACTCATTCTTCTCTTTTTACTCAATTCCTGTGTAAGCATTAGCCTTTTCCATGCTGTTCGGGCTGGATATCCTTACTGTCAGCATCCTGCAGCTGCCTCATTCATTTAAAATTGGTGGCTTCAGCTTACTTTTTAGGATTTATGTACTAACCTACTTTGTGGCTCAAGTGTTTTAACCCTTGTGTCTTTATGCTATCACTAGCCCAGCAGGTGTGAGAACAGTGCTTGTACACAGATTACTTCAGTCATGAGGATCACTTGAACCCAGGAGTACTGGATCAGCTGGGTAATATACTGATACTTTATCTTTAAAAAGAAAAGAAAATTACTGGCCTTAAAGTCTGTTTCACTTAACATGAAAGACAATCTGATCTCTCCAGGTTTGCTTAGCTTACTTTCCTGTCTTACTCCTATTATAATATATTATAGAATTCATAATACTCTGTTTTAGGAGTACTGGCTACCAAGGGCTTATAAATGCTTTGGGAAAGGTCTCATTAACCTTAAAACTGTTGAATTAGTTTCTTCTACTGTCTTGGTTCCCTCAATGTTTTATTTCATCCAAATCTCCAAGGAGAGATGAATTCTAATTCTGTGTCTTGTAACTGGCTTCTCTTGAGACAGAATCTCAGGTAGCTCAGGTTGTCCTTAAACTCTCTGCATATCCAAGGATGGCCTTGACTTCTGATCCTCTTGCCTTCACAAAGTGTGTGGGTGATGAACTACAGAGAAACCTTGTTTTGAAACAAACCAAAAAAACCCCAAACAAATAAAAAAATGCCACTGTCATATATATACATATGTGTGTGTGTGTGTGTATATGTATGTATATATGACAGTGGTATTTTTTTTATTTGTTTGGGGTTTTTTCATATATATGGGGTTTCACACACATATATGAAAGACCCCTCTGTAATATATAAAATATATATGAAAGATTACAGAGCCAACATTAAGTTAATTTAAATCTCATTTTGATCTCTGTTATTTTAAATAAATTAAGAATTTAGGGTATTGGCCTGAGATGGTGGCTATGCCTTGAATCCCAGCACTCGGGGGAGGCAGCGGCAAGGAGTCCAGCTTGATCTATATAATGAGGTCCTATAGCCAAGAATGCATAGGGAGAGCCTGTCCGCCTTCCTCAAAAGAAGGAAGTGGGTGGCAGGAACAGCTACTGACTGCTAACACTGTTTGCGTTCGGTGGCTGTGGACAGTGTAGCTAACCCTGAGTCTGGAACCTATTCTGAGATTCCCAGAATGACTCTGGCTTTCCCCAGCAGCAAACACTAGACTGCTGTCCGGCTCGTTCTGGTTTAACTTTCTCATCCTCTCCATTATTTGACTCTTGAACTGCTTACCTGATATTTGTAAGGCTGGCAACAGTTGTTTCTCTTGTTTTTCACTACACTAAGAATGACCTTAGTTTTTGTTTTGTTTTGGATTTTTTTTTTTTTTTTGATATAAGGTCTCATTCTGTATTCTTGGCTGGCCTGGAACTGACTGTGTAGATTATGCTGGCCTCCATCTCACAGAGATCCACCTGCCTCTGCCTCCAAAGTGCTGGCATTAAAAGGTATATACCACCATGCCCAGCTATTTTTATTTTTAAAAGATTTATTTATTTATTTATCATGTATACAGTGTACAGAAGAGGGTCCCAGATGTCATCACAGACAGCTGTGAGCCACCATGTGGATGCTGGGAATTGAACTCAGGTCCTCTGGAAGAACAGTCAGTGCTCTTAACCTCTGAGCCATCTCTCCAGCCCCCCTATTTTCTTTCTTTTTTTTTAAGATTTATTTATTTATTATGAATACAGTATACAGAAGAGGGTACCAGATGTCATTACAGATGGTTGTTTGCCACTATGTGGGTGCTGAGCTACCTCTCCAGCCCCAGCCCCCTATTTTCATTCTTAAAATACAATTTTTAAAATTGAAAACAATCTCACTGATTATTTTGAACTAATATAATAATGATTAAGTAATAAATTACTCATCTTTTGGTATTGAAAACCCACAAATAAACAAAGGGATTTATATGTGTGCTATTAATGTTCACAGTAAAAAAAAAATGTTACAGTTGTACTCAGTACACTTCAGCACAGTATGTAGATCCTAATGATGAACTTAAAATTCATGGCTGAAGGGTATATTTGGTGGCAAAGTGATTGTTGAGCATGTACTACAGTACTCAATTCAATCTTCAGTGCAAAAGAAAAACAATGGAAAAATAACTCTATCTCCATTGCATTAAAAATGAGTTCTAAGGTAAGTGAGATGACTCAGCCCAGTAAAAGCGCTTGCCACAAGTCTGAGTTCCAGCCCGGAAACCACATGTTGGAAAGGGAACTAAGTACGGTGAGCAAGTTATCTGCCCCCTCCGCACACATGCCTTGGCATGCACGTGCCCACACACAAAACTGAGTCTGCATGTTCTTGAGGAGCTTCTCTTCTGTTTTCATCACATGTACTGTCTGTTAAAAATGTAGGAAGAGGATGAGTCAACAGCAGGAGTCCTCGCTGCTGCACTCATGAGACTGGCCTCTGGTCTCAGCAGGCACACAGCAGGTTGGCATCCTGTGCCTGCCTTCGAATGTGACCTTGTACACACATGTGCACATACCTTTACACACACTCACACGCACATACACTTTATTTCCTTTCTCTCTCAGCAGTGGTTTCTTTTATGACCAGTCTTCTCATTCCTTACTTTTAAAATCTGAAAGGAAGTAGCAGTAACTCTCTTGCTGCTCTGCCAAGAGGAGCCTGAGCATAAATGAAGCAATATATTTAACAGAAGCAGGACTTAACTGGGATTGCTGAATTTTCAGAGGCTCACAAGAAAAGTGTAGCTCACAAGAGCACACAGTGACTGTGTAAAGAAGGGGTGTGAGGAGCGGGGGGGGGGGGGCACACTCAGTCCTGAGCTGTTGATGAAGTAGGATCAGGTCCCGGCTTATTAAAACCAAGGCCTGTTTTCTCTTCCTTTTCTTCTGTGTATTTTTGCCAAATAATGTCTTATTTAAGGAAAAATATCATGGAGGGTTTTCTCAAGTTTTAATTTACTTCATGTGTATATGTGTATGGAGGTCAGAGGAAAATTTGTGGTAGGCAGTTCTGTCCTTCTAGTTCTGGGGACTCAGTAGTTGTCAGGCTTGGAGGAAGAATCTTTACCTGCTGCGTCATCCTGCTGGCTTGGAAAGTTTTTTCTTTTACATTAAAAAACAAAACTTAAAAAATGTGTGCATTTGTGCATGCCCGTGAAGCAAACACAAGGAGGTTAGGGCAGGGGTCAGTTCTCTCATCCCTCTATGTGGGTTCCAGGGATTAAACTCAGACTGTTAGGATTCGTGGCAATTGTTTTTTACCCATGGAGCTATCTCACCGGCCTGGAAAACTTCCAAAGCTTATTTTTCCTTTTGTGTGGTGGGCAAAAGTCTTGCTTTGTTTCTGTGTTCACCATTATCTTTTTTTTTTTTTTTTCTTTTACATCCTAACCAGTTTCTCAGCCTCCTCACTTCCCGGTCCCTCTGATCACCCCTATCTTTTCAGTAGTTAGTAAGCCCCTATTGTTACTTTACCCTGTTTACTAAGCATTTAAGTTAGAAGCCTGCAAAACAGGAAGCTTCAAAACTATTAGCTTGTTCTTGCAGCCTGTGAGTGTTTGTGATTGTGTGTGACCATGAGTCAATTCCAGAATGATCTCGGTATGCTTAGAAGTGGCATGGAACCTGTGGATACATTTTGCATCTCAAATTCCAGATTCTATCTGCCTCCTAGGTTTGCTGGAGAATTGGATAATCTTGCACGTAGCTGCTGGCAGCTGATTGTACCACTCCTTGATCTCACTTCCTGCTTTGGCTCTCTCCACATGCCCGCTCTGGCCTTTACTGACCTATTCAGCACAGTGAATGCCTTTGGATTTCTGTTCTCTTTCCTTTCCCCTGGTGTCTCTACAGCTCACTTCCTGGTTTTACTCTAGTCCCTATTAGATAGAACAACTGGAAAAGTGATCCCTAGTTTTTCAGTCTTTGTGATCTTGTGTCTCCAGAGCTGGGGACTGAACCCAGGGTCCTCCACATACTAGGCAAACACTACCACTGCGCTAAATCCCCAACCCTAGAAAAGTCTTTCCTGACATCCCATTTAGAATAGCATTTTCAGCTAGCTCGTAGTGGCCCACACCTTTTATCCTAGCACTTGGGAGGTTGAGGCAGACTGATCTCTGAGTGCAAGGTCAGCCTGGTCTACAGATCTAATTCCAGAACAGCCAGCATTATATAATAAGACTGTCGAGAGAGAAAGAGAGAGAGAGAGAGAGAGAGATCAACCACCTCAGGGGATAGAGATGGCTCAGTGGTTAAGAGCACTTGTTGCTGCTACATGTGTTCCCCCCACATAGAAGGCCTAGTCGGTCCCATGCAGGCTCCACAGCTGCCGGTCTAGAGTTGGTGAGTTCCCACGACTTGGTTCATTTGTCTCTGTAGATTTCCCCATAATGATCTTGACCTCCCCTTGCTCATATAATCTGGCCTCCCTCTCCAGCTGGACTCCCAGAGTGCATGGGAGGGTGTGCTGGGGGTAGGGTGGAGGGAGGAGGGGAGACTGGGAGGAGGGGGGAACTGTGGTTGGTATGTAAAATGAATAGAAGATTGTTAAAAAAAACCTGAACAAGTACATAAACAGAAACCAGACAAATATTAATCACTGGGAAAATTGTATAAGAAGAGAAACTGAAGGAGGAAAGAAAATGGCTGCTTTTCCAGAGGACTCAGATTCAACTCCCAGCATCCACATGCAGCTCCAATCACCTGTAACTCCAATGTCAGAGGATCAGCACCCTCTCCTGACCTCCTCAGGCACTAGGCAATCCACGGTGCACATACACACACAGGCAGAACACTCATCTACACATAAATAAAAGTATAAAGACAGTACAAGGCAAGCCAGGTGGCCTGAGTTTGGTCTCCAGGCCCACGTAGTGGGAAGAAACACATGTTCCTACAGCTGTCCTTGGACCTCCACGTGAGTGCTGTGACACATGTGCCCAAATGCAACACCCCCCCCCCATACACACGCACATGGGCACGCCCTAAATGTCATAAAATAGCATTCTCTTACTCAGCTGCTGCACCCCCAGTGTGTGTGTGTGTGTGTGTGTGTGTGTGTGTGTGTGTGTGTGTCTGTCTGTCTGTCTGTCTGTCTGTCTGTCTGTCTTGACCAATTCTCACTAGGTAGCCCTGGTTGGTCCTAAACTTTTGATCCTTCTGCTGCCTGGGCCTCCTGAGTGAGTGTCACAAGCTGCCATGCCCAGCAGCTGCTTTCTTTTCAGCATTCATTGGACACATACATAATATTTGGATCTGCCCATAGTGCCTTTAAATATGAGAACAGACTTTACTTTGTTACTACTGTGTCTACCAGATAGGACAACATTCAGTATAAAGCACTCAATTTTTAAATAAATTGCCACTGATAACCTGCCCTTCTAAATTTCTCTTATTATGGCTTTTGGAAATTGCTACCTTTTCCCTAGGAGTTGCTTAGACCTCATTACAAATAAACAATGTACAAATGCACAGTTTCTCTGATTTTTCTCCTTTAGGTTTCAGTGTGGCCCAAAAGCCATTTGGAGCTACATACGTGTGGAGCAGCATTATAAATACCCTTCAGACCCAAGTGGAGGTGAAGAAACGCAGACACCACTTAAAACGGCACAATGACTGTTTTGTCGGCTCAGAAGCTGTGGATGTCATTTACTCTCACTTAACCCAGAATAAATTCTTCGGTGATGTCGATATTCCTCGGGCCAAAGTGGTGAGGGTATGTCAGGCACTTATGGACTACAAAGTATTTGAAGCAGTTCCAACCAGAGTCTTCGGAAAAGACAGAAAGCCTGCATTTGAAGATAGCAGTTGCAGCCTTTATAGGTTTACAACAATACCTAATCAGAACTGTCAGCTGGGCAACGAGAACAAAGTCAGTCTGTCCAGGTGAGTCATGATCATCGGCATATAGGAGATCTTTTTCTACTTCTTAAAGAGATCATAGGTAATAATTTTGCCTAAAATCTAAATCCTGGTAAATTTAATAAAATATAACAAAATCTTGATGTACCATGTACATCCTAGACTTTTTTCCTACTTGTACTATGTAGGAACAGTCGACAAATATTGTTTTTCTGTCTCAAGTTATAGTAACAGTGTAAAAAATGGAAATTTGTATACAAAATGGGATGACTAAAGGAAGGGCAGGCAGAGGAACCCAGTTTCTGAGGCATCATTAGGATCTAGAAAGCAGTTAACACGGATTGTGAGTGGTGAACGAACATTTCAATACCCACAACTTTGTGTGACATCTTAAAAGATTTGTGTGGTTTTGGTCTGGGGATGTTGTTTGTCTCTCTAAATGTCTCAGGCACTCATGAATTCCTAACCTCAACCCATCCATCTACACTACAGATGTGTCCCACTGATCTGGAATGGTAAGGAACTTGAACTTGGTCATACAGGTGTTGGGAAGGCCACAAAAGATGTCCACCAGGATGGGACTGTGTTTTAGAAAGATAATTTGAGGCCAGAAATGGTGCTGGGTAGTTGGTGAGAACTAGGTAAGCAGTGTTGAGGGCTGGAGAAGATGAGGCTAACCAAATGTGGGGTAGGGAGAGGGGGACCAGAGAGACAGTGTGGGGCCAGCGACTGGACTGAGCATGGGTGAGGAGTACACAGAGAGTTTATGGAGTAAAGAGCCCGGCTTTTCCTTTGTTGTTGGAGCTGTAGAGGGGATCGTAATTTGGTGCCCTGGTTCAGCTCTGACCTTTGGGTCAGGGTCTTAGAGTATTGACTTTAAATTTTTTTTTAAGTCTCTCAATAAAATTTACCTCAACAGACACAAGCAAAGGAAATAAGAGGGTAAAGTAGAATGTGGTCCACACTCTTCAAGTGCATCTTCATGCTGTTTGAAACCCTTGAGACAAAAAATGTTTAAAAATCTGCAACTATGACAATTTTAAAAAGAATATATTTTGTACATAAATATTGTATAGTGCTGTTACAGTCTTGAACACTATTTGGTAATGCAGCATATTAATATTTATGTGACAAATAGTCACACCAATGAGTAAAGGAAGACTGATAGTGTCAAGATTTTGTTTATCTTTGGTGTTTGTTTTGATCCCTAACTTGCAGTAGATAGCAAGTCAGTCAGGCTCACAGTGACCTCAAAATTCTCTTGCCTCTGCCTCTTGGGGGCTAGAATTAAAAACTTTACCATCAGGGCTGGCTCATTTTTATTGTTATAAAAGTGGTGATACAATTGTAGTCATTGAGTTACATCTAAATAAAGGTTCATAGGAGATTCTATTCAGAGTATTTGTGTTTTAGAGCAAGGTATAGTGGTATATGCCTGTAATCCCTAGATCTGGGATGTGGAGGCCAGAAAATCAGGGGGTTAGGGCCAGCGCCAGCTACATTGTTGAGTCTGAGACCACTTGGACTGAAGAGACTCTGAACCCCCAAACAAGCAGAGTGAGTATGAGTGTGTGTATTTGGGTTAATGGAGACTCTTGAGAAGAATTTGCATTTATGTTCTAGTTTTAAAGCATGAGCTCTCTAGACACCTGCAGCTCTCTAATCATTTCTGTATTAAAACTTGACTTTAGGTACTCAGATACAGTGTTTAAGTCCCCAGATATCAAGTCAGACAGTTTGGAGGACCTGTGGGAAAATCTGAGTTTAAAGCCTGCCAACTCCCCTCATATAAATATCTCTACCAGCCTGTCTCCTCAAGGTAAGCTAATTATGCAAAGTGAGAAACAGAAGCCTCAGTAGATACAGTTGTTGACAGTATTTCCTTCCAACCTTTATTTGAATTTTAATATTCAAGCAGAGAAAGAGTATGCTGTGTTGAAGCTGTTTATGTTAAGCCTCAACAGAAGTCTATTATCTTGAACAACACATCAGTGTTACAACTCTTGAACACTGACTTTTGTCCATCAGCTGGCATAGGCTCAAATCTAAAATGTCTTGCATGCAGATTCTTCCTCAATATATTCTCTCAGATGTTTCCTTTCCTGTGATTTTATTAGGTTACATGAAAAATTAAAAATCACATTTAAAGTATTAATAGAATTCTTATGTTCTTCCTTGTGGCCATGGAATGCAGCCTGATGATTTTCGTTTCCACTCCCCTCCCCCATCCTGGTTGTGGAAAGCCTGAGTGGAATACTCTGCAGCCAATAGATTCAAATGAGTTTGAGATTGAATGAGCCATTCTTTCTTCTAAAGCTCTTATTAGCATGTTATATGGCTTGATCTCTTATCTCTGACATATTGCTTTATATAGTACAAAGAATGACAAGAATTCCTGTTGTCCAGAGACTGTTCTCCTACACTTTAAACAAATCTTTGATTGTCCTGTTATAAGAAAGCACTCTAGAGTAAGGGTGGCCTGGTAATCCCTTTCTGCTACAAATCCTGCGGTGAGCATGGGATAATTGTTAACTGCTGCTTCCCACTTCGTTTTCCTGTGTAGTTGTTAATGAAGTGTGGCAAGAAGAGACAATTGGACGTCTGCTACAGCTTATTGACCTTCCGTTCCTTGACTCCTTACTCAAACAGCAAGAGGTTGTACCTAAAGTTCCTCAGTCTAAGCAACAGCCTGGCATGGTCAACACCACTAACTATCTGGACCGAGGGATTCTCAGGGCCTATGGTGACTCTCAGTATGTGTAAATAATATAATTATTTCAGTATGTTTATGGGAAGAGTGCTTGCCCGGTATGCAAAAGCCGTAGGTTCAAGCCTTGAACTGATTAAAATTAGGTGTGGTGGCACACACTTGTTATCCTGTGTTTAGACTGTAAATGCTGAAGGATCTGCACCTTGTGGTTTCCTTCAGTTACATAACTAGTGTGAGGCCACCTAGGGCTGCATAAGACCCTGTACTCCCAGCACTGGAAACTGAGGCAGGAAGCTCTGTCAGGCGTTAAACATACTGAGACTATGTCTCAAAAAAAGGTGGGTTTTTTGTTTGTGTGTATGTGTGTGAATATAAACTTAGGATGTGAAGTCATACAGTGCTAGAAGCAGACTATTTTAGTTTAAGAGTCCTATGTTCCCCATAACTTGAAATAGTCTTTTCCTAAGTAAATTTACAAAAGGTTAAAATAGCATCTGTGATTTCATGCTTAATTATTTTGCCTCAGTAGGTACTGTTCAGTCTGGTTAAGTAGATGGAAATGGTTAAGGAGTACAGTTTACCTTTTTGGTTCTTCCTAGCTCTGCATTTCAACAGACTATTAATGTGAATACTGAATGCTAACAGTATTCAAGAGCCAGGTGTGGTTGCCCACACACACCTTTAATCCCAGCATTCAGGAAGCAGAGGCAGGTGGATCTCTGTGTTCCAGGCCAGCCTAGTCCAAATTGTAAGTTCCATGATAGCCTGGGCTATGTAGAGAGACCCTGTCTGAAAAAATAAAATAAGGCTTAAAATCTTACATAAAAGTATTGATTGACCTTGAGCTGAAGAGATAGCTCAGAGGTTAAGAACACTGACTGTTCTTTCAGAGGTCCTGAGTTCAATTCCCAGCATCCACATGGTGACTCACAACCATCTATCATGACATCTGGTACCCTCTTCTGTATACTGTATACATAATAAATAAATAAATCTTAAAAAAATATTGACCTTAACATACTAGCTGTTAAGTTCTACCTATATAATAGGAAGTTCATTGTACATGTTTACATTTCCATGCGCATGCACGCGCGCGCGTGCGCACACACACACACACACACACACACACACACACACACACACCTTTTGTTTTTCAAGGCAAGGCTTCTTTGTGTAGCCTTGGCTGTCCTAAAACTAGTTTGTTGATCACTGGCCTTGGACTCATAGAGATCTTCCTGTCTCTGCCTCCCAAATGCTGGGATTAAAGACATGTACCACCTTGGCTTGATGGAAATATTTTTATAATTATCTAAATATTCAGAATTTGTTCTAGAAATGACCTTAAAGATTATCTGGCTTCATCTTTTTTTAATATTTATTTTTATTTTATGTGAATTGGTGTTTTGCCTGCATGTATAACTGTGTAAGGGTGTCAAATCTTGGAATTACAGACAGTTGTTAGCTGCCATATGGATGCTGGGAATCGAACTCAGGTCCTCTGGAAGAACCATCAGTGCTCTTAACCACTGAGCCATCTCTCTAGCCCTAGCTAACTTCATCTTTTTTATAAACCCTAGATGTCTCAAGTCTATGGCAGTAGAGAACATATAACAAAGTTTTGAAACATAGCATTTTTCTGCCTAGGAATGTAATTTAACTGGTAAAGTGTTTGCCTCCCATATATGAAGCCCTCAGTTTAATCTCCCAACACCTCATAATATAGTAGCAAATGCCTGTAATACCAGCACTCAAGAGGAGCGAAAGGTCACAGTCATCATTGCCTACATAGTGAGTTGAAGGCCAGCCAGGGTCACAAGGGACCCTAATCTCAAAAAGAACATTTTTTAATTATTTTGAAATGTTATCTTTTATCTTATTGTATTTTGTTCTGGGTAAAGCTAGAGATAACACATCATACATGTTGCTCTGATGCTAACAGCATTGTATGGCAGGTCTGAACTCATCTGTATCACACATCTGTAATCCTAGCACTAGGGAGAAGCAGGATTGGCTATTGTCAAACTTTCTTTTGGGACCACCAGCTCCCCAGTAATGACACAAAGACTTCTTATTAGCTATGAACGCTTGACCTTTAGCTTAGGCTCATATCCAACTATCTCTCATAACTTAAATTAACCTGTTTCTATTAATCTACCTTCTGCCATGTCGCTTTTTACTTCTCTTCCATTCTGTATGTCCAGTTCCCTCTGTGTATTGCTGGTCTATCCTACCATACCAGATTCTAACCCTGAGTTTTCTCTTTGCCTCGAAGTCTTGCCTATTCTTTGCTGCTTAGTTGTTCAGCTCTATATTAAACCAATCAGGTGCCTTAGGCAGGCAAGGTAAAATATAGACACATCTTCATGCAGTGTAAAACAAATGCCCTGCAATAACTGAGAGTTCCAGGTTGAGTTTTAATTTTGGTGATCTTCGCATCCTTATTGTAGCAGATACTTTTACACACAAGGAAAATGCAATTTAGCTAATATCTTTGACCTGTTATATATGACTTAGATATATAATAAATGATTTTACTATATTTAAGTGTGGAAAAATTTATTCTGGTGGCAAACATGAGATATCTTGGGAATCAGATGGCCTATGACCATTTGCGCTCTCTCTGTTTTAAAATGGCCCTCCTCTCCCTTTTCTAGGGAAGATGAATGGGTCTCTGCAGCCATCGACTGCTTGGAGTATCTTCCCGACCACATGGTTGTGGACATAAGCAGAAATTTTCCTGAGCAACCAGACAGAACAGACTTAGTGAAGGAACTTCTGTTCGATGCTATTGGCAAATATTATAGTACTAGGGAGCCTCTGTTAAACCACCTGTGTGATGTTCATAATGGAATAGCAGAACTCCTCGGTAAGTGAGCTCTTACTACATACATGCCAGTGTTCATCTTTTAGGGGGGAAAAAAGTTAGTTGCCCTCAAAGTGAACCAACATAGTACTCTGAAAATCTGGGAGGGAATATGGACAAGTCTGTAGAGAATATATTCATGTTAACACATCTAGGGGTCACTTTGAGAACTAGCAACCCTGAGGTTAGGTAGGAACACTGCTGCCTCAAGATGCTGCAGTCATTTGCTGCAAGCCTAGGCAGCTAGCCCTCTGCTTTAGAAGATACCAGCATGACCCTGTAGCCCCTTCAGAAGAGCAGCAGTCTGCTCTCCTGACCTACGCAATATGACAAGGTCTACAGTGTCTGCTGCTGACATGAGAACAGGCTGTCTTTATCATGTTGGTCATCCATTTCACTTTTATTTTAATTGCCCTAATTTCTGAGTGTTATACACACATATTTGTGCATGCTGTAGCACATATGGTGAGCTTAGAGGACAACCTGCTGGAGTTGGCTCTCTTTTCATTCCCACTTTGGAAATAACTTTGAGGAAGTGTACTACTTAGCATAAAGTGTAACAAGTTTTGTTCACTTTAATATAGTTTTATTTGGCCAATTAAGCATTTTTTTTTCTTTTGGCTCAAGTAAATGGGAAGACAGAAATAGCATTAGAAGCCACTCAGCTGTTTCTGAAGCTTCTGGATTTCCAAAATAGAGAAGAATTTAGAAGACTGCTTTACTTCATGGCTGTTGCAGCACACCCTTCTGAATTTAAATTACAGGAAGAAGTAAGTCTGTTGCTAAATGTTAAGTGTATTCAGTGTCTTCAGCATCCAGAATGCTGTAGTAGATGGCAGCTATTCATATCTGAAATCCCCTTAGCACTAACCTTAGCCTTTTAAGTATGTACCGTGGAACATGTTTTTATTCTTGCAGAGTGATAATCGGATGGTTGTGAAGAGGGTATTCTCAAAAGCTATTGTCAACAATAAAAACTTATCAAAAGGTAAAACTGATCTTCTTGTGCTCTTCTTAATGGATCACCAAAAAGACGTTTTCAAGGTAAGACTCCAATAGTGGTTCACCATGCTTTGTAACAGATTTAAATGCACTTGAATAATGTTCTGTGTCCCTTCTTCCTAAGATTCCTGGAACTCTACATAAAATTGTTAGTATTAAGCTTCTGGCCATACAAAAAGGAATAGATCCTAATAAAGACACAGGTAATTTAAGAATATTATCTGATTATCTGCATGGCCTTTTTCCTTTCTTTCTCTTCTTCCTTCTTTCCTTTTTTTTTTTTTGAGACATGAACTCATTGAAGTCCAGGCTAGCCATGGATATGTAGCCAAAAATGACCTTGAAGTCCTGGTCCTCTTTACCTCTACTTTCCAAGCACTGGAATCACAGGTGTTTGCATTTCATTCTCTTCTAAAGACAAGTCCATAGTGCTGATTTGAAAGTATTTTGCTATGATTAGTTTGAACTAAATAGTTTGAACATTCCTCTAATTTATTTAGGCTTGGCAGAGTTCCTTCTGGGTTAAAACAACTTTCAAATTCTTTTTTCTTGTCTATTTAAAAACCTTTAAACATTTGCTTATTTGATCTCTGTCTTTCTCTGTCTCTGTCTCTGTGTCTCTGTATGTGTGTGTGTGTGTCTAGGTCAGAGGACAACTTTCAGGAGTTGATTATCTGTTTCCACCATGGGGTCTTAGGGACTGAATTCAACAGCAGGCCCAGAGGCAGGTGCCTTTCCCTTGAGCCATCTCATAGACTAGGTTAGAACATCTTGATTGGTGGGTGTTGTGGTGCACACCTTTAGTACCAGCACTCAGGAGAAAGAGGCAGGTGGATCTCTGTGAGTTCAAGGCAAGCATGGTCTACAAAGCAAGTTCTACAACAGCCAGGGCTATATAGGGAAACCCTGTCTTTAAAAACAAAAACAACTTTGATCAGGGCTATTCTTATTTTATTCTCTTTAATGCATTTTATAGAATGTCAAGGGAAACTACTGCATGGTTTTTCTAGTTAAATGTGGGGAACAGAGTCATTAACTGGAATCTTTTGCTTTTAAACCTCAAGGTTATATTTATTGCCAGAGAATTAATGAACGTGACCATTCTAGCAGTACACAGAAGAAAACCAAAGACGAACTATTGAACTTACTAAAGACTATTGATGAGGACTCAAAACTCTCTGCCAAAGAGAAGAAGAAACTGCTAGGCCAGTTCCATAAGTGTCATCCGGACATCTTCATTGAGTATTTTGGAGACTGAGTTTCTAATGTTTGTGTGTATGTGCACGTGTAGAGACAAATTAGGTAGCTAAAACTATTTTTAAGTTTGAATGTCTAAATATGAAGTTGTACTTAATAAAACTTTTATACCCATATGTGTCAAAACCCATTACTCAGTGTATTGATGTTAAGGACTAGGTGAGTCCTTAAGGTGAGTTGATTTATAATTATTATGTTCAGTTTACATAGAAAATCATAGGGATTTACAGGATATGTGTGATATATTTAAGAAAGTACTGGAGCTGGAGAGATAACTCCATGGTTAAGAGCACTTGGTGCTTCTACAGAAGATCTCTGTTTAGGTCCCAGCATCTACATAGTAGCTCACAACCATATGTAATGCCAGTCCCAGGGGACCCAACACTCTCATCTAACCTCTATGGGCAGTATACACACACGGTACATCTACATACTCATTCATATAAATGAGATACATCTAATAATAAAAGTACTTAACAGGAAGTCCACATATTAGTAGGAATATGTTTTTGGTTTTTGTTAGTTTTGTTTTCATTTTTTCAGACAGGATATGGTGGTAGGAAATGTCCTCCCAAATGGAGTGGCACTATTAGATGTGGCTTTATTGGAATAGGTATGGCCAGCTACTTCTCCAGCATCATGTCTGCCTGCATGCTGCTATGTCCTATCCTGATGATAATGGACCAAACTTCTGAACACTAAGTTCACCTAATTAAATTAAATGTTTTCCTTTCTAAGAGTTGTCATGGTTCAGCGGGTAGAGACACTTGCCACCAAGCCCAGTGAACTGAGTTTGATCCTTGGGACCTACATGGTAGGAGGAGAGAACCAGCTCCCGTAACTTTCCCTCTGACCACATACCCACCCACACATACAAAATCAATGTAATCAGTGGTAGGGAACTCTTGAAGAACATCCCAATCCGCTGGCATACTGTGAGTGATCTCTTATTTTCTGACATAACTGATATCAGCTAGTCTTCAAACAGAAGGCTGAGAGCTATAATATATATGATACCAATTACCTCAGGAACGCCAGGTTTTAGGGCACACTTAAGAAGAGGAGGCAGCTTCTTCTGCTGATCCATGGCTCCAGAACCTGTTAGTATCACATTCTAAGAGAATGTTTCTTTCATGAAAAACATTCAAATAAAAGTGGTGAAAAAAAAAGTATCATGACTTAAGCACGAGAGGAAGTTTGCAGACGGAAGCTCCTGAAACCGGTGAGCTCCACACAGTTGGCAGAGCAGCTGTACACTACCTGACTTGCAATCTTGGTTTTGCACATAATTAAAGCATGATTCTTTGGCTACCAGAACACACACCTTCAGGAATGGACAGGAATGTTCAGTCTCTGCTAGAAGTGTTCATGCTTGCTTTTTTAAAAAAATATATGGTATCTCTATGTAGCCCTGGCTATCCTGGAACTCACTCTGTAGATCCATCTGCTTCTGGCTTTCAAGTGCTGAGATTAAAGGCTTTCACCACCATGCTTGGCTTGTTCGTGTTTTGTTTGCTTTTTGCTTTTTAATTTTGTTGATTTTGTGTGCATTGGTGTTTTACTTTCATGTATGTCTGTGCATGGTGTCTGTGTGGTAGCTACCAAGATCAGAAGAGGGACTCAGATCTTCTGGAACTGGAGTTACATGCAGTTGTGAACTGCTATGTGGGAGCGGGGCATCAAATCTGGGTCCTGTAGAAGAGCAGCCAGTGCTCTTAACTGCTGATCCATGGCTCCAGACCTGTTAGAATCACATTCTCAGAGAATATTTATTTCATGGAAAACATTCAAATAAGAGCACAGCTTAGGGGCTGGAGAGATGGCTCAGCGGTTAAGAGCACGTCTGCTCTTCTAGAAGACCCGGGTTCGATTCCCAGCACCCACATGGCAGCTAACAACTGTCTGTAGTTCCAGGCAAACACCAAGGCAAATAAATAAATAAAATTAAAAAAAAAAAAGAGCACAGCTTAAAACCAGATATGACGACGAGTGTCTAATTCCAGTACTTTAGAGGCTGAAACAGGAAGATTGTGAGTTGCAGGTTAGCCTCGGCTACACAGCAAGAGTTGTCTGGGTGGGGGTGGGGCATCTTACCTCAGTGTGTAAGTGTGTACAGGTGTCTGTGTGGGCCAGCAGTGTCTGGTCCCCTTGGAGCTGAGTTACAGACAGTTACGAGTTGCCTGATAGGGGGTGCTGGGAATTGAACTTAGGTTCTCTTGAAGAGCAGTACATGATCTTAACTACTGAGTCATCTCTCCAGCCCTCAAATGTTTTTTTAACTTAACATTTCTTTATTGAGTCTTTGGGAAATTCATATCATGTACCCTAATTCTGCTTACCTCACTGTCCCCCCATATTTCCTCGTCATCCCTGCAGTGCCCCCAAAAGAAAATTAAAAACAAAACAAAAAAGAAAAACCACTCTATCTTTTCTGCCTCTCCAACACCTCTTCATTTGTCCTTCATTGGGAGCTACAGTGTGTCACACAGCTATATCTTCTTGTCCAATCAGCTTTACTTTAAAATGTTAAAATGTTCATTGCATTGAGTCATTGGCCTGGTTCAAGGCCTCTGGTATCTGGCACACCATCATCACTGGATCCTTATTGGAAATCCTCTTGGATATCCCATGGCCACCCTGAGTCATGCATCTTTCCACAGGATCAGTCCCTTCATGAGCTCTAGATGGGGTAAATATTAGGATGAGCCAGCCCCAGGCCTGGCTGTGTGTCTCCATGAGTTGAGCTAGTCAGTCCAAGTTACTGGGCTGTCCCCTTGGAAGAAGGGCAGAGCCCGCTTACCCAAGCCCATGCCATCAGTGAGGTCCATTCTCCTGCACAGTGGTGAGGGGTGGGGCCATCTCTCCCGAGTGTAGGGTACCAGCTCTCTTGCTGCAATTGTCCAGTGAAGGGCAGGGCCAGCTAGCCCAAGACCAATGAAGCAGGTGTGTATGTGAGGGGGTTGGCTCAGTATGGCCCTCTGATCTAATGACACATGCTTCCTATGTTCCCCTGAGGTGAAATGGACCACAGACAACACAAACCCCAGCTGCAGCAGGACCATTGACCCAGACATATTCCTAGGCAGCAGCCTGGGCTCAGATGACATTCTAGTTCTGTGAGGGAACTGGGGCCACTCAGACCAGGATGGCCTCTGCTTGACATTCTAGTTCTGTGGGGGAACTGGGGCCACTCAGACCAGGATGGCCTCTGCTGCAGCATAGGCCACAGGTTTTGGCCCAGACCTGGGCCTCTGTTTGGCCCCTGGTGTCAATATGGGTCTTGGACTTTAACACAGACAGACCATGGCTGTAGTAGGACCACAGACCCAGACACAGTCCTCAATAGCAGTCCAGGTCTGGACACCATTGTGGCCCCAGGTGGCAGCACAGGCCACCCAGATTGGCAGGACATCACCATGGCCCCAGGTGGCAGCGCAGACCCCAGGAATCTACATGGCCTTCTTGGCAACAAAAGCCATGGACATCAATACAGACCTTGGCTGCAGTAGGATCACATACCTCAAACTTAAGAACTTTAAAAATATATTACTTTTATTTATGCATGTATGTGTGCACTCAAGTGTGCATGTCAAGACCAGCATGACTCGGAAGAGTAGATTTCTCCCACCACATGGAGCCTGGGAGCAAAGTCAGGCCATCAGTCTCTGCAGCAATCTCCTTTACCCACTTAGCTAGCTGACCAGCCCAAGAATAGACTATATGGGGAAGAGATGGCTCAGTGGTTAAAAGCACTGGCTGCTCTTCCAGTGGTCGTAAGTTCAATTCCCAGAAACCACATGGTGACTCACAACCACCTCCTATGGGATCTGATGCCATTTTCTGGCAGATAGGACACTCATATACATAAAATAAGTCTCTAAAAATAATTTTAAAAAAGGATATCTTAAGGTAATTATTACAGGTTATTCAATCACTGTGAATTCCCAGTTTGCAATTGTGTTAAATAAAATCAACCTTGGTTCAGGGGGTGGAGTCAGCAACTAGTTGGTCAGAATTAGCCATAAAGAGACTGGAGAAGCCAGGAGTACAGGATGGGGAAATGCGGCTCCTGCTGGGTCTTCAGCCAAAAAGCAAGGTCAGCTGGTTGCTTCTCAGCTTCAATGATCTAACAGGTTTTCACCCCACATTTGACTTCCAAGTCTTTGTTGGTAAATAGAACAAACAATAGAGACTTAGTTTAAACTTTAGTTATCAGGGCTGAGGCAGAACCAGGCAGCAAGACTGGAAGTCCCTCCAAGCCCTGGCCTGAGTGACTGTCAGGGAGCGCAGATGGTAATTAAAATATCAGTAGATGCATGTGTGGCCATTAAGCCAATGGAAAAACATCAGTAAATATTATTTTTGAAGACATCATAAACTTGCAGCCCTGGGGCCAGTAATACTCTGGAGAAGTCTGTCCTTGCTGTCAGAGCAGTGCTCTCATTCTTTCGTCCATGACGCCTTCTACAGGTCTGTCTCCATGTGTCTGCTCAGTGCTTCGATGGCTGTAAGCTAGATCTCCAGTCAGCAGAGGAGAAGGAGGCCAAGCACCTCATCCAAAGGTAGCGTCCTGTAGACTAAGGAGAAGTCAGCCTGGCTGGCCAAACTCTACCAAGACAATCTAAAGCATAAGGGAGCAGCACCAAGACAGAAACCAAAAACAAGGGAACAGGTAGAGAGATCCTGTATGTTCCAAGAGGGTGACAGCAGCGACTCACCCACAGAACAGCTGTTTCTTTCTCCTTCCAGACCACAGCCTGGCATTGAACTCCCTTTATCTCAAGGTTAGTTTGAGTTTCTAATCCCTACAGCCAAAGATCAAACTGGCACATTTGTGCATGTTTATAAATACTTAAAAAAAAACTTTTTAAGTATCGAGATTACAGATGAATCATCCCAAATTAAAGTGGGTGGTTTTGGTATCATCTTATCCTTTCCAAAGGAGACTTAGATTGAGACTCTTTAAGGAAGGCAAATGTCTCTCAGAGTTTGCCTATGTTTCTCTGACTGCATGGTGGAATCACCTGGGAAGTGTTTCATTCTTGCCTGGCATCTCACCCATATAGTTCTCAGATGACACAGTTTTAGAATTTCTGCTTCTGTTGGTCAACATGACTTTAATCCCAGCACTTGGGAGGCAGAGGCAAGTGGATTTCTGTGAATTTCAGGCTAGCTTGGTCTAAACAGGGAGTCCCAGGATAGCCAAAAGTTACATAGTGAGGGGCATTCTCAAAAATACAAAACCCCACACCAAAAAAACAAAACAAAACAAAACAACTCTCACCAACTTGGGATAGGCACATTAGTCTGAATTCAGAGAGTAGAACTTGTTTGGGGATATTTGAGCAAACTTTGTAAAAATGTGTTGCTGGGGGCTGGTGAGATGGCTCAGAGGTTAAGAGCACTGACTGTTCTTCCAGAGGTCCTGAGTTCAATTCCCAGCAACCACATGGTGGCTCACAGCCATCTATAATGACATTTGGTACTCTCTTCTGTATACTGTATACATGATAAATAAATAAATCTTTTAAAAAAAATGTGTTGCTGTTTTACCTTGCCTACCTAAGGTACCTGATTGGTCTAATACAGAGCTGAATGGCCAATAGCTAGGCAGGACTTCCAGGTAGAGAGAGGAACTCAGAATGAATCTAGGTGCTCCAGGGAGATACCAATAAAACACGGAGGGAGTCAGACATACAGAATGGAGGAGAGGTAAAAAGCCATATGACAGAATGTAGATTAATAGAAACAGGTTAATTTAAATTATAAGAGCTAGTTGGGTATGAGCCCTTAGGTCAAACTTTAACAATAATTAGTCTCTGTGTCATTATTTGGGGGCTGTGGTATAATACTCTTATACACTATAAAGATTTGTTACTTGTTTAATAAAACACTGATTAGTAGCTAGGCAGGGCAACTAGACTAGGAGAGTTCTGGGAAAAAGAAAGGCAGAGTGGGCAAGTGCCAGCCAGACATAGAGGAAGCAAGATGAGAATATTGTATTAAGATACCAGGCCACAAGGCTAAACGTAGATAAGAATTATGGGTTAATTTAAGTGTAAGAAAATAATAATCTTGAACTACTGGCCCAGCAGTTACTATAAAATTAAGCCTCTGAGTCAATTTCTTGAGAAGTGGCTGCCAGGTATTTGTAAGTTTCTGGCCAGAAACTTAAACTTAAACTTCCGAATGCAGGGGGGTAGGGCTGGTGGTCCCAAAAGAAGGTCCAACTGAGAAAAGACCTTTTACAAGAACTGAATGTTCAATTAGTTGAATATCTTTTTATTTAGTTTATTCTCCTGAAGTGAATCGTCTGAGAACTGTTTCTGTTTTAATTGGTCAGAGCACAGTGTACATGAAGCAAGCACAGCAGCCACTGCTCATGTGGAGATCAGAGGACAACTCTGTGGACTCAGTTCTGTCCCTTCCTTCAGCCTTTATGTGAGTTCCAGGAATAAACTCCAATCACCAGGCCTGCTTGTCAAATGCTTGCTGAGCCGTTTTGGAATCCCAGGACAGCCTATAGATTTAGTGTGTGAGCCCATTCTCAATTGTCAAGGCCCATAAGTGGAAGTCGGGACAAATTTCAGGTTTCTACTTTGTCCTTCCATGTGGGTTCCAGAGATCACGATGGAACCAAGGTCACAGGCTTGGTGTCAGGCAACTTCACCCACTGAGCCATCTCACCTCGCTGTTTTTGCTTTTTAAAGATTTTTAGTTATGTGTGTTTGTGTGTGTGCAGGTGTATGCTGGTACCCTGAGATCAGAAGAGGGCATGGGATCTCCTGGCGCTGCACTTACATGTGGTTGTGAGGCACACCATGTGTGGAGCTCTGGTCCTCTGGAAGAACAGGAAGCCCATCTGTTATAACAGAAAAACAACCTGCCTCCTGGTAAATGGTTTGAGGGGGCTATACTGTACTATACCCATGCTTAAATATTTTGACAATAGTTATATGGGCTACAATGGAATTTAAAGGCATTAATCCCACCTGTTTGTCCTAGCTATTTAAAAAAAAAACAGCCCACATTTGATAAGCTACGGGTAGAAGATTTACTGCTTTGCTTTAAGAAATGCATAATTTATACCCAGTTATAAAACATTAAAAATAACCAGTTAAGTCACATGTCTTATTACTTAAGATCGAGACCGATAACAAAGTATATGTTAGTGTAGAGAGCTAGTTATTTTAGTGCTGCAGGGTTGAAAGTGTGTGGGAGGTAGCTTTCTCCAATGATCACGCCGGTTCCAACCTCATGGACCTAAGGAGATGAGATTCCCAAGTGAGCTTGTCCTGGCATGATATTTAGGGGAAATGATCTTCCTTTCCGGAACGTAACTGCTGTCAGCGCTCATCTAGTTTATGAACAAACCCAGCTCCCTTAGCCGCACCTCCCGACCCCCCACCGCATCCGCTGAAGCCCCGCTCACCCGCGCGCTTCCAAGGGGCCACTCGGGGCTCAGAATCCAATCGGCGTCTGCATCAATGGGACCCAGCTAAATATGCGGGCGGGACGGGTGATGCCAAAATGAGGGCAAGGGAGTGGAGTTCGAGAAGATGGTGAAAAACTCAATTTTCAAAGTCCTGGCACGGAAGGTGGCGTCTAAGGCACCTCCCCTTTCGCTTCTCTTGACCAACCGCGCCCTCCTTTCACTTTCCTCCCGCTTCTCAGCAGGCGCCTCTCCGCTTTTCAGTAAGGCAACATGGCGTCTCCCTGTGCGGGGCGAGCGACTTGAAGCCGCTCGTGGCGGGCGCCCCTCAGCCCGCACCAGGCCCCGCTGCAGACCCCGCACTGGCCCATTTCCATACAAAACCTTGGTTTAGCTCAGCCCCGAACCGCCGGTTCCCGAGCCCCTCCGTGACAGCGGGAGAGCTGCCGTACAACAACATGGCGGCGCCCACGTGGACAGGCGCATCTAGGCTCAAACCGCCTCCCATAGCCCGGCACTGAGGACCGGCTGCCCACCGCAGCGGGGCTGAGGACGGCCGGCAGCCCGACGAGCGAGGCAGTCCGGGGGGGGGTTGCTGCAGGCCCAGGCGCCCAGCCCGCCGCGCGTCGCTCCCGCCCCTTCGTGGCGCCGGCCCCGCGGGAATCGCAGTGGGAGCGGCCGCAGGGAGATCGCCGACGCCGCGGCAGGTGAGCGGGGCGGCCGTGGAGGTCGGCGGGCCAGCTCGGGAGGCGCGGGGCGGAAGCACCGGCGTTTCTTGGGCACTCCTGGCCTGTCCGGTTCGGGGGATGCGGGGTGGAGACCAAGAGGAGACCGCGGCGGGTGGAGAGGCCCACCCTGCAGGCCGCACTCCCGGCGCGTCTCTGCCGCTCTCACCCTGTAAACAGCTGTTTACAACGGAACGTGGACGCGGTTTCCCGGCGGCGGGCAGAGATCTTTCATTTATTGAAAGACCCTTTCTGCAAGACTCTTTTGTGCTCAGCGCGTGCAGCTCCGTCAGATGCGGGTCCCGTGCCAAGATCTCCTCCCCTCGGTTTCCTGGTTAGGTGCCGGTGGGTTTTATGGTTGTTGAGTGAATGAACGAGAGCAATTAAATAGCCCCGAATGCACCCCACTGTGCTTTCATTATAGTTTCCAGTTGTGGGATGGTGGCTGTGTGCCAGCCTGTGGTCATTGTGCAGTGTTATCCGTTAAATGAGGAGGTACGTAACTCCGAAGACAACTAAAGTTACACAGCCGGTAAAGAGCCAGAATTGCATCTCAGTAGTGATGGAGACTAGGATGTTTTAAGAATAATTGATCACTTTTACTAAAAGCATTGTCAGTTTCAAACCCAAACGTCCAGCGCGACTCTAAACACCTTGGGCAACCTCTCCCAAATACAGTGACATCACACAGATGACACAGGGATTTATGTCTGTCAACAGATGGGTTATCTGCTGGGATTGACAGTGGTGCAGATATACTAATAGAGTATTGATGGAGAATATGGTTGGTCTTGGCTTTTGAGAAGTTCAAAATGTAGGCAAAGAATTTTGTTTTTTAAGTACAAATTAGCTCTTTCCCCATCTGACCCTCAACGCCTCCTTCCCATCTTCACTACCTGTCACATTTCCATTTCAAGTGCCATGGCTTCTGCCAGAGGAATGAAATACCCCCCTTTCCACTCCACCCTGTTTGTAAATGGGTGAAATTCGGCTCCTTTCAGAGAGAGGGCCCATGTCATCTTTTCTGGGAGGTTTCGTCGGCTTCCTCCTGCTCTTCAGAATTAGCAGAGTCATGCAAGTTTGTGTTTTGTTGTCTCTCCCTGGCTAGATGGTTTTTTTATCTTTCAATCCCTATTTAAATATTTGTATTTTGACTGGAATTTAAGGCAACGATGAATGCCAGCTGTCTAGCAAACAGCCCTGCAGGACTTGGGAGAAAAGTGTAAACAAACATTTGTAAGGTTAAAGGAAGTGCCGTGGGAGAGACAGACCTGAACGGTATGGGGAGCCATACCGTTTAAAGGAGTTTAAAGGAGTCCTGCTTTTCCTCTTTTTGCACCCACGGAATGACTTCATCATCTGGGAAGCTCCTTAGCATGTGAATAGGAGAAAGTGTGGTTTTCTTTCTTAGGGAACCTGTAGGTGATGTTATACATTGGGTCTGCAGCACTTCTAAACTCTAGTAGGATTTAGGACAGTTGAAGAGCTGGGTTTTGGAAGGAAAAGTTGGGCTGTGTGTGGTGGCACATGCCTCTATCTCAGAACTCAAGAGGTAGTGCCAGGCAGATCTCTGAGTTCAGGACCAACCTGGTTAGTTGGTTTACATAGATTTCTATGTAGCCAGAGCTGCATAGAAAGGTCCTGTGTCCAAAAGGGGGCGGGGCACTGGATTAGAAAGGTGAAGTGCAGCTTGGCATGATGGTACCCCTTAATACCAGCCCTTGAGAAGCAGAAGCCGGAAGATCTCTGTGAGGTGGTGACCACCCTATTCTTTGTATAGAGTTTCAGGCCTGCCTGGGATGTGAGACCCTGCCTTCAAAAACAAACAAACAAGCTACAAAAGGTACTTAAGCACTTAAGGGTGACTATTTTGGCTCACAGCCCAGGACTATAATCTGTTTATAGGAAGTTTATGAGGAAGTCACTGCAGCCAGAGGATGAGGCAGGAGGTCACATTATGTTCTCCATCAAGAAACAGAACTATGAATGCTTGTGTACAGTTCCCTCTCCTGTTAAACAGAACCCAGCTCAGGAGATGGTGCTGCTCACGTCTTCCCATCTCTTGAACACAAGCAGTCTCTCACGGGCATTCCTATGAGCCAGCCTAATCTGGACAGTTCTCACCCACGGTCCTTTCCAAGGTGAAGCTACATATCACCAAGTTGACATTTGAGACTGACCATCACAACTGGCCTGAAAATTTCAACTCCAGTAACTTTATTCTATTTAATAGAGATCTTGAGATTTTAGATAATTATATTGAGGGATTCTTCTCTCCCCGGTATGCAGAAGAGAAGTATGCCAAATCTCCTTAAAGCAGTCTAAATTTTTTTAGATTCGTGATTATCTTCCAAGTGTGGGATTCAGCTGAGTTAGTGTTCGTGACACTAGTTTGTAATCTAGGTGTAGTTATTTTCAGTGTTTTTCCTAACTGGAAGTGGACTAAGGAGAGAAAGGTGGGGGGACTTAAAGACTTTAATGGACTCAGAAGATTGCTGAAGAGATAGCTCAGCTGCACGGGCTGCTCTGGCAGGCACACAGGTTTGGTTCCCAGTGCCCACATGGCAGCTCAGAACCACCTGTTAGCTCCACTTCCAGGGCATCTGATACCTCCTTTGGTTTCTGAGGGCACTGTACACACATGGTCTACATATGTGCAGGCAAACACTAATACATATAAAATTAAAAATAAATAAATCTTGGATTGGAGAACTGGCTCAGCAGTTAAGAGCGCTGGCTTCTCTTCCAGATGTTAAAAGTTTGATTCTCGGGGGCTGGAGAGATGGCTCAGTGGTTAAGAGCACTGACTGTTCTTCTGGAGGACCTGAGTTCGATTCCCAGTATCCACATGGCAGCTCACAACTGTCTGTAATTCCAAGATCTGACACCCTTACACAGTTATACATGCAGGCAAAACACCGATCCACATAAAATAAAAATAAAATTACAAAAAAGGCTTCCTCTGGGGAAAAAAATTAAAAAAGAAAAAGCATCCACATGTTGTCTTACAACCATCTGTAACTCTAGTTTCAGGGGATTCATTGCCCTCTTCTTACCTACTTAGACATCAGACACACATGCAGTACACAGACATACATGAGGGAAAACACTCCTATACATAAAATCTTTTGAAAAAATGCCTTTATTAACTGGTCCAGACTAGAGTGTCAGGTTTATTCCTGTTCTTATCAGCAACTAATACAATGAAAATTCAGTCACATTCATTATGGCTGCTTGCTATTTCTTACTTTACCCATATGCTTTTCCTGATGATTAGCAATTGCTTAAAAATATATGCCACATATATATATATAGATCTATATACCATATATATGTTTGCCCCATATATTTCTTTTAAATACTTTATAGAGTCTAGATAGTAATATTTGTCGCCTCATTTACTTATTTATTTGGTCTCATTATGTAGCTTGGGCTGTCCTGGAGCCCTCGCTATGTAGACAGATCTACCTGTCTCTCCCAGTTATTTTTTTAGAATCTAGAGGAAGGATTATGTATTGATACTCACCTGTGCATGGGCATGGAAGCCAGAGAGAGAGATCAACTTGAGTATCTCACAGGCATGATTCCGTGGGTACAAGGGATCTGAATTCAGGTCTTTAAGCTTTTATAGCAAGGACCTTACCTACTGAGCCCTCTTCCTAAGCCCCATTCCCAGGTATTATTACTCACACAGTAGGACTAGAAGCCATCCATCTCCTCTGCACATACAGTATTGGAAGGTGCTAGAAGCCTTGTTTACAAATGAGTTATATTTTGGTGGTATTTGCTTTTACTAAAGTTACCTTGGTCCTGAAGTTGCTTCGTCCTCCACCTCCCAGTGCTAGGATTACAATAGTGTATTACCAGGAAGTAGAGTGTTAGTTTCCATTGGGTGTGGTGGTGCACATCTGTAGTCCTAGCTTTTATGAATTGGAGACAGGAAGGTCTTGAGTTCAAGGCCAGACTGGGCCTGAGAGCCCAGGATCAGTAGGGGCTGTCTAGGGAAACTGTCTCTAAATAAACACTGAACACTGAACACCACTCCCTTTGGTTAAAGCAGAAGGAGGCGGTTTAAGTCCTCTGTCAGCTTAACCCCCCCTTGTGACTTGTTATTCAGGAATGGGGTACAAACACTCCAGCTGTTCTGGGAGATTTACAGGTGCTGGTGGCTAAATGTCTTTGATCACTGAGGTAGAGTATAAATGAATAAAACTTGACAGAATGTTGAAAAAAATTGAAACTCAGAGATTAAGGGTTGGCTCAGCCAGTTAGTGACAGGGTAAGAACACGTTTGGCTCATTTTCTTTCTCTCCTAGGAAAGTGAGTAGACCTTGCTGAGGATGTCTGAAAACCTTGACAAGTCCCATGTAGATGAAGCAGGAGAGTCAAAGCTGAGTGACTCTGAGAAAGGCCTGGAAGCTGCTCTGCAAAGTTCTGATGAAGCTTTACAGAAAAATATAAAGTCGGACTCACCTAGTCCCCAAAGACTGGGAAGACCTCACTGTAAGCAAACGTGACTCTGGTTAAAGCACTGATTGTTATTTTCAAATGGCTTCCTTGTGCCTGTGCCTCTGAACTAAGTTCTTGTAGCATGACAAGACTGCCAAAGAAAAGCTGTTGACAATAGCAGCAGTTTCCCAACAGCAGCCTAGCTCCTTGTGGGTTTACAATTGCATGAGAAGTGATGTCTAGAATGTTCCTATCTCTCTTCAGCCCCAGTGACATTCCACTTTCTCTGAAGTTGTCTGAGACACAGGAGAGTAGAGTGAAACTATAGCTTTAGTTAAAAGGATGAGAAGGCTGAGGCTCCTTTGAGCCAGGACTGTGCATTACACCCCCTAAATTCATTTCCCCAGGGCTCGGTTCCCACAGGCCTGGGGATTCAATTTGCTGAGTGAAGAAATCACTTTAGGCCCCGTAGGGAATAAACCCCTAGATAAACGGTGACAGGCTGTCCTGTATAACCAACAGTTGCCGGCTCCTGGCTTTTCTTAAGAACACCTAAACCTTTGAAATGAATCCAAAAAGGCAGGTCTTAAGAGGCTGTGTCATAGTCTAAGAATGTCAGTGTTGATGTTATCAAAGTGTAAATGAACTGTTGTTCTGCAGTCTGGGAAGAAGGGCAAAGACTTTGGGGTTTTGAGGTATGTCTTCAAAATATTTAAGGCCATTCCTGAATAATTTGTCAGTCAACATAGTTGACTTATAGCACATACCTACAAGTGGGCCCATTTCTTATGGTCACATGGACTGATAAAATTAGCACCGATTGGTGTGTGTGTATGAGTTCGTGCTTCTGATGTGTGTAGTTAGGGAGGTGTTCTCCCATCTTTAACATGAGGACTATCTTCTAGGGTAGTTATGAATATTGAATGAATTCATATAAAGCATTACACATAGTGCTTAGAAGCAGTAAATGCTCAGCAAACACCAGTGGTTGTCACTACTACTAGGATTATATCATCTGCTGCATTTCTTTTTCCTTTCCTTTTTTTTTTTAACATTTATTTAACTTATTTATGTGCATTAATGTAAAGGTATCAGATCCCCCCGGAACTGGAGTTACAGACAGTTGTGAGCTGCCCTGCAGGTGCTCTGAATTGAACCTGGACCTCTGGAAGAGCAGCCAGTGCTCTTACCTGCTGAGCCATCTCTCTAGCCCTTATCTACTGCATTTCTAATGGCGGGATTGAGTGCTGTGATGTGGATGCTATTTGAATCTGAAATGTCCTCCATAGGCCCATGTGTTAAAAGATGGGACTCAGCTGTGGCCCTCTGAGAAGTAGAAACTTTAGGAGGGAGGGTGACTGAGAACTGCCCTTCAAGGGATTACTGGGACCCCAGCCTCTTCTTTATTCACCTTTTGCTTTTGGCTGAGTTGAATGAGTGTTCTGTCACATGGACCCAAAAGGATGGATCTACTAGATCAGGGGCTAGAACTTCCAAACTGTAAGCCAACCCCAACCTGAATAGTTTTTGAGATCCAGCCTCATGTAGTCAAGGCTGGACTCAAATTCTCTAGCTAAGGATAACCTTGAACTCTTGCTCTTCCTGTCTCCATTCCCAGAGTGCTGGGTTACAGACTTGTACTACCATGCCAAGCCCCCAGCTTTTATACATGTATGTATGTATGTATGTATGTATGTATGCATGCATGCATGTTATTGGGATTTTTTTAAAAAGATTTATTTATTTATTATGCATACAGTTTTACAGAAGAGGGCACCAGACGTCATCATAGATGGTTGTGAACCACCATGTGGTTTTGCTGGGAATTGAACTCAGGTCCTCTGGAAGAACAGTCAGTGCTCTTAACCTCTGAGCCATCTCTCTAGCCCCGCATGCATGCATGTATGTATGCATGTATGCATGTGTGTGTGTGTGTGTGTATGTATGTGAGTCAAGGTCTCACTCTGTAGACTTGGCCTCCCTTGAACTCACTTTGAGGTTGGCATCAAACTCATGTAGTTTAACTGCCTCAGCCTCCAAGTGCTAGGATCATAGGCGTAACTACCATACCCAACAACTTCTCTTAGAAAGTTGAGTTGATCTATCTCTAGTACTCTGGACAGCAGCAGAAAACTGACTAACAAGATATAGACTGTTAACATGCTGTTTTATTAACTGTCATTTCTAATAAAGAAGAGTTTTGGATTTATCTTTTTTGTTATTCTGTGAAGCATAGACTTGCTTTTCGACATTCAATGATGGCATGGCTCTAAATGAATGTGAAGCTAGTATGAGGCTACATTATTTGAAAATACATGTGGTTATGTCTAAGGCAAGAGTATTTTCCTAGCACCTATGACCAAATTTTCATGAAGCCAGAAGTTGCTGAAAAAAGACCCAGGTCTGGTTCCCAGCACCCACATAGGGTAGTTGACAACTGCTTGTAACTCCAGCTCCAAAGAACTCAATGTTTTTTTTGTTTTTGTTTTTTTTTTTAATCCCTCTTTGGATACCAGCACTCACATTCATATAGATGTATGCAGACATACATATCATGCTTTACAAAATCATTTTTGAAATGTATGTTTGAGCTAAGTGGTGATGGCACATACTTATAATCCCAGCACTTGAGAGGCAGAGGCAGGCAGATCTCTGAGTTCAAGGCCAACCTCATCTACATAGTAGACAGCCAGGGCTATGCAGAGAAACAACAAACAAACAAAATTTATGTTTGAGTATTACTAAAAAACTTGAAGTTTGGGTTAGGATTAGGAGAAAAATTTCTAACAGTTTCTTAAGGGATCCTAAATGTGCTTCTGCCATTTTTACTACATATATAAAGCAGTGTTTTCAGTATGAACAATTAAAGTCACAATGCTGATCCTCTTTGAAAAACATTGAAGATGCTATTTATACTTGAGAATAAACTATTCAACCAAGATTTAATTAATTTTATAAAATATTTTTATAAGCATCAGTATGCAAATTTTCTTTGATCTTTAATAAATTGCTAAAATTATATGACTACCAAGGTTTGGAGTTTTATTTTTATTTATTTATTTATGTATTTAATGTGTGTGTGTCTGTGTGTGTGTTGTGTGAGGCAGGGGCAGGAGGATCTCTGTGAGTTCGAGGCAAGCCTGATCTACAAAGTGGGTTTCAGGACAGCCAGAGTTGTTATACAGAGAAACCCTGTCTCAAAAACAAAAACAAAACAAAGAAACAAACAAACAAAAAGATGTTTATATGTGTTTACACACACACATTCACATGGATATATCTTTAATCCTTGAGTGCCTTAAAACTTTACAAATGGAATGTGCAACAGTTAGAGTATAGTTGGATGACCTTTATAATTTATAATTGCAATACAGCCTTGATCTGCTTGGATATTGTCATCACGTCCTGTAATTTTCTTGTGACACTTTGCAGCAAAGCTCCCTGTCTATCACAGTGCTTAGTAATCACTGGTCTGCTTCTGTGTCTTCTTGCTGTCTGTGTAACTATATGAATGAGTCTAGGGCTGATGGTCGCGTAATGAGGAAAGGTGCTCCCTGACGGCCTCATGCCTTGAGTTCCAGCTTAGGGATCCACATCATGAGAAGAGAACCATCTCCCATAACTTGTCTTTTAGCCTTCACATGTATTAATTTTAAAATATTTTTTAAAATGGACTAATAGTGAATGTGGTTGTTTACATATGACTTTGTCAATAGAGTTCTTCTGAAGTTTATGGTTTTGCATTTAACAGTAGTTCCTTTTTATTGCCAAGTAGCAGTCTATTTGTGGTGATACACAACTTTATCTTTCTATAATAGATAGACATTTGAATTTGTGAGGGTTTTGTGAATACAATTACTAATATATGAGTACAAGTTTTTACATGACCCTGCTTTCTGTTTTCTTAGGTAATGGGTTAGGAGAGGGGTTTCTGGGACATGTGGTAAACATATGGTTTGCTTTATAAGAAACCACCAGGAGGCCTGAGGAGATAAATTAATTAATAAAGTGTTTGCCCAGGATTAAAGATCTGAATTTGAATCCCATAAACCACATAAAAAGCTAGGTATGGTGGCATATATCTATAATTCCAGACCAGAAGAGGCAGAGACAACTAGATCTGCAGAGCTTGCTGGCCACCCAGCATACTTGGTAAGTTCTAAATACTAGAGCCTGGCTCAAAAAACAAAATGGATGGCTCCTGGGTAATGACATCCAGAATTGACCATTTCCCATCTTTACATGGCTTATTATTACTTTATTATTTTTTAATGTCTTTATTATTTTTAAGCTAATTTTAAATCTATGACTATATATACTCTTTCTCTTTTCTCTCCCAGGCTGATGTATATTTTTAAACATATACATGTTTAAAACACTTTTAAAGTTTTGGTTGGTTCTTTTTTTTTTTTCTTTCATCTTCTCTGAGCATCTGTATTGTTTTTTGATTGCATGAGACGGATTTTAAATTGTTATATCAGCTGTTGGCACTGCTCAGTTTAGTGTATGGTGCTAACACGTGGTGTTTGACAGCTGGCTCCATCCCATAGGTAGCTTGTTCAGAGACACGTCTCTGTTCTATGGCTGGCATGAGAGACATGCGACTAGGAAGCCAAATTTTAAAAACTTTAAAGCTTTCTCAGGTCTTACGTAGATAGAAGTGCCCCACGTTGGAATGCCATTTGTAAGCAGAGTTTTTCAGTGGACCTCTGACAAGCTCCCAAATAACCGCACAGAGACTTAATTATAAATGCTTGGTGCATGGCTTAGGCTTGTTGTAACTAGGTCTTACAACTTTAATTAACCCTAATTCTTATCTACACTCTTCCATGTGGCTGAAACTTTTTCAGCACAGCAAGTTCATCTTGCTTTTTACTGCACCTCCTTACCACTCCTGAGACTCCTCCCTACTTTTTCACATTCTCTTTTTGTCTGCAAGTCCTGCCTAGCCTCTACCTATCCAGCTATAGGTCAATCAGCTCTTTATCAACCAATGAGAGTACTACTTTAATGAACAAATGCTAATTGGTCTCATAATAAAAACCTGGAACCAGATATTAGGGCAAAGCTGAAAGATTAGAGAGACAGAGGAACAAGCCATAGCCACTACTGAATCCTCAGGCTGAAGGAGAAGATTTTGTCTCCATGAATTCTCAGACTGACTGCCTCTGAGTCCTCACTCAAAAGGGAAGGGAGGGAATCAATGGGCCAAACTCCTGTCTCTTCCCGCCTTATATTCCTTTCTCTGCCCAGCCAAATAATATCCTGTCTCAACCTCCCTAGAGCTGGGATTAAAGGTATGTGCTACTATGCTTGGTATGCTTTCAGTGTTCCTAACAACATCTCTAACAGAGTACAGATGTTAGATACAAGTCTAATTTATCATTTCTTCTTATAGTTTGAGCTTTTTTTATTGTAAAAAAAATTGATTAATATAAGATCATAAAGATTTGCTTTCATCTTATGGTTTTATAATTTTAGCTGTTATATCTATGCTTATAACTCTCATTGAATTAGTTTTTATTTGTCATGGTGGAAAGATTTGAGGTTTTTTCTTTAAATATTTTATTTTTATTTTATATGAATTGGTGTTTTTCCTACATGTATAACTGTGTAAGGGTGTCAGATCTTGGAGGGTTTTTTTCAAAAAAAATTTTATGTCACTCTTGTTTTTGTTATGAGATAGGATCTTTCTGTGTAGCCCAGGCTGTCCTGGAACTCACTGTGTACACCAGGCTAGCCTTGAACCTACATTGATTTGACAGCCTCCATGGTGCTGGGATTAAAGATGTGTACCGCAATAGTTGGCAGAGTGGTATGTGTGTGTGTGTTTGTTTCAAGGCTGGCCTCAAACCCTTGAGTTTGCCTGTTGAGTGTTGGCCTAATAGTTAAAGGCCTGTGCCACCAGTCTTAGTGGGAACCATATGTTTTGTGTATTGTATTAATGCTTGTTACTTTTAGGATTCTAGGTAAAAAGAAAAAGCTAACCCTCTTGTTTGAGATGCTGGGTGTAGGTATCAGTGCAGCTGCCATTGCAGGCTAAGCCTACCAGACGTCTTACAGTGGATTTCTGTTACAGCTAGTCCTCCCCGGCTTGTCACCGTAGATGAACTTCTAGAAACAGCGAAAGGAGTCACCAACATGGCTCTAGCCCACGAAATTGTAGTAAATGGAGACTTCCGGATTAACGCCGTTGAATTAGCGGAAGGCAGGTGCGTGCATGGACTTGTTTATAGAGCATTTCCCAGTTTGAGAATGGCTTTCATCAATGCCAGTGTGTTGAAGTACATTCTTCCTTTTGTGCATGAGTGCTAAAAATATTCCTAGGTTAGGAGTGACTGTTGTGAACATGAGTCTGAAAGCCACAGATACTTCAGGATACAAGTAAAAGATCTGGAGTCTGAAAATCTTTTATGCCGCCTTTTCTCTATTTGGATTTAGCTATTTCATTTCTTCCCCAGTGCATTGTTTTATTCATTTCCTTTTAACTGTGTCATTGTGTTGTAGTTGTTACCTAACTTGCATCCTTTGCCATATTTTAAATTATGTGCAGACAAGGAAGCCAGGTGAGGTGGCACATGCCTGTAATTCCAACCTGGGAAGTGTAGGCAGGGGGAATCAGTTCAAGGTCATCCACAACTATGTAGCAAGTCAGAAGCCAGCTAGGGCTGTATGAGTCCCTGTCTCAAGGAACAAAAACAAAACAAGATACTAATAATAAAAGATGAAGGCTGGAGAGCTGATTCAATAGTTAAGAGTACTTCCTGCTCTCGCAGGAGGACCCAGTTCAGTTCCATGTACCCATGCTGGGCAGTGTGCCACCACCTGTAACTCCATTCCGGGGGGGATCTAGTACCTCTGCTCTCTGTGGACACCTGTCTTCACATATATGCATCACAAGAACTTGCTAAGGTCAGAGAAAATAAAATGAATAATTCCGGATTTTCCAGTCTTTCAGAAATTTAATCTTTTAAAATTTTATATGTATGAATTGTTTTTCCTGCATGTGTGTATGTGCACCACATGCATGTCTGGTGCCCAGCAGAAGAGGGTGTTGGATCTTAAACTTGAGTTATGTATGGATGGTTGTGAGCTGCCATTGGGTGCTGAGAAGTAAATCCACATCCTTTGCAACATCGACAAATGCTCTTAGCTGCCAAGCATCTCTCCAGCATCTAGTCTTCTCTATTTATGGCATTGTTATATGCTGTTCACTGGATTCATGTTGACTACAAAGTGATGTGAAATCCATTTTTTTTTTCCAAGACAGAGTTTCTCTGTAATAGCCCTAACTCTCCTAGAACTCACTCTGTAGACTAGGCTGGCCTTGAACTCACAGAGATCCACCTGCCTCTGCCTGGGTTTAAAGGTGTGCACCACCACTGCCTAGTGTGAAATCTACTCTTAAGAGGCAAAGCAGGTAGGATGTGTAGTCAGCATATGTCTGAGCTGTTTTTCTTTGGTTTCTATGGTTTTAAGATTTGTTACTGGGGCTGGAGAAATGGCTGAGTGGTTAAGAGCACTGACTGCTCTTCCAGAGGACCAGGGTTCAATTCCCAGCACCCACATGGTAGCTCACAACTGTCTGTAGTTCCAGTTCCCAGTTCCAGGCAAACACTAAGGCAAATAAATAAATAAATAAGTTTTTTTTTTTTTTAAATATTTGTTACCTTGCAGCCACAGAATTTATGACTTTGAAAAACTTTTTAAACTCATATATAGTATATACATATATATGATATATTTATTTGTCTTTTTACTTTTCCTTGTTGTCTTCAGCTTGGAGAAGAGAGTAAAGGAGATTGTACATAAAGCATTCTGGGATTGCTTAAGTGTCCAGCTAAGTGAAGACCCCCCAACATATGACCATGCCATCAAACTTGTAGGAGAGATCAAAGAGGTGAGGCAGAGAATGAGCTATGCGTACAGAGTGCTCCGTTCAGCCAGTGCTACTGTGCCAGAGGACACAAAAGAGATTGAGGGTCACAAAGTTACGTTAGTTGAAGGAATTTGGGTTGAGTATACTTTTTGATTTAGCACCACTGCCTATTTAAAAAATTTTTCAACCAAGCCATGATAACCTGAGGGCACTGCTTTTGTAGAACAAAGAAAACATGCATATTAGAGAAAAAAAACCTTACATTTTGAAATATAGAATATTTATAAATTTTTCATGGGTTTGGACACATTGAATCTATGTTGGCCAGAAAGTGATTGCACCTTGGGATAGAAGAGGCTGTAGGTGGAAGGATATTTTTCTGTGGTGGCTTTACCATTCATACTGAAGAATTGTCATTTGGGAAAATGGGAGTCAGTGATTGGCTCACAGGTTTCTATAGCAACTGTCCTTTCCTTTGCTTATCATTAATCATTTTTAGCCACACATACCCATAATCCTAGCACTTGGTTTACTGAGGCAGAAGGGTCTCTAGCTTGTAGCCAGATTGGGCTGCACAGCATGACCCTGCCTCAAAGAACAAACAAAATCCAAGTAACAAACTCCCAGTTTTTTTCTTGTATTCAGGTGATTGCTAGGATATGAATAAGGCTTAAATAGGTGCTCTAAATGATCCATGTGCATATTTGTCCGTAGATTTGTTAAGAGGCTAAAAATATGTGCAGTTTCATAATAGCAGTTGGTGATCCTTTACTTTTGAATAGTTATAATTTCTTTTGTGCATAATGAAGATGACGCCTGACTAAGAAACTCTGATTGACCTTTGCTGTGCTCTCTTGTAGACGCTGCTCTCATTCTTGCTGCCTGGTCACACTAGACTACGAGACCAGATAACCGAGGTCTTGGATCTGGAACTGATCAAACAGGAAGCAGAGAATGGGGCTCTAGACATTTCCAAGCTGGCAGAATTCATTATTGGCATGATGGGGACGTTGTGTGCACCTGTTCGAGACGAGGAAGTTAAAAAACTGAAGGAAATTAAGGAAATAGTGCCTCTTTTCAGGTATGGAGTGTGTTCATCACAGTACAGCTAGTTGAAAACCTATTTGCAGATTCACACTTCAAGTCTATCGACTGGGTCATTTCAAAACTGTTTCTAAAACAAACATCTAAAACACAGAAATGTAGGAATTCTGTCACCCACAGCCACTGTCTTTCTAGTCAATAAGGGGCTAACTAAGGTAGGATAAGATCGTTAGTTCAAATCCAGTTTGGGGTACATGGTGAGATACTGTCTTAAAAATGAATGAATGAATGAATAAGTAAAATAAATAAGGGAAATAGCAGTACTTCTTAATTCCAGCTGGTTGTGGCTGGGATGACTTAGGTTGTCAAATCTTTTGACTTTTATAAAGAGAACTCAGGAGATCTGTTTTATTTTATTTTATTTTTTAAGACTTACTTATTACATATACATCAGATCTCAATATACATGGTTGCTGGGAATTGAACTCAGGACCTCTGAAAGAGCACCCAGTGCTATTAACCTCTGAGCCATCTCTCCAGCCCCTTGAGGTCTTTTTTCTTTTTTTTGTTAAAACTTTTTTATTTATTTAATTATTTGCCTTGGTGTTTACCTAGAACTGGAACTACAGACAGTTGTGAGCTGCCATGTGGGTGCTGGGAATCGAACCCCGGTCCTCTGGAAGAGTAGTCAGTGCTCTTAACTGCTGAGCCATCTCTCCAGCCCCAGTCCCTTGGATTTTGAAAATACTGCGTGAGTATGTTTGGGGTTAATATAAGTTAGCAGCTGCTCATGGGCAGTTTCTGATGGCCTTTGCTTCCCTGTAGGTGGTCCTAGTCAGTAGAGGTGGCATGATTCTCAGGACAAGTGGGCTATTGTGCATTTGTGAGCTGGACAGAAGAGGAGGAGGAAGGCTCCAAATGCATCCTTCCTGTACATGAGCCTTGAGAGGACGGCTGTGGCTCTGACAGCCATCTACCTGGGAGCACATTTGATCCTATTTCTGCTTTTGTGCAGGGCACAGGATTTCTCTGTATAGCTCTGGCTGTCTCAGACTCCCAGAGATCCACATGCCTCTGTCTCCTGAGTGCTGCGATTAAGGGTGTGGGCCACCAGGCCCAGCAAGCCTTGGCTTTTTTTTTTTTTTCTTTCTTTCTTTTTGGTATTGTTCTTTTTTTGTTTTGTTTTATTTATTTATTTATTTATTTATTTATTTATTTTATGTGCATTGGTGTTTTGCCTGCATGAGGGCATCAGATCCCCTGGAACTGGAGTCACAGACAGTTGTGAGCTGCCATGTGGGTGCTGGGAATTGAACCCTGGTCCTCTGGAAGAACAGCCAGTGCTCTTAACTGCTGAGCCATCTCTCTAGCCCCTGAGCCGTGGGTCTTTAAGTACCTCCTGCAAGTGGTCATGGTGTAGACCAGGCAGAATACAAGGCATTCTCAGAAACAGGTTATTAGTTTGTCCTTTGGGTGTGAACTATCAGTTATACCACTGCACTAGAGCATAAAATACACATTAAAACACAGAGAGATGGGAAAGAGGGAGGAAGAAAGAGGAAGTTAGCTTTTGTTCTTTTGTTTTGTTTGAGATAGGGTCTCTCCATATAGTTCTGGCTTTTCTGGAACTTGATAAGCGTACTATCGTGGCCTCAAACTTACAGAGCTCTTCCTGCCTCTGCCTTCAGAGTGCTGGGATTAAAGGTGTGCACCGCCTACCTGGCTAATTTTCATCTTTGCTTAGAAAATGAATCAACCTATAAGCATGAAGACCAAGGAGCTTCAGCTCATGTCAAGATCCTTGTCCTTCCTTGGTCGCCAGGAGGGCTGACCCAGAACCAAGGCACATGCTCTGGGCTGGAAAGGCAGAGTCTAGTGTGAGGAGCAAAGGACGAGGGTAAGGGGGTTAAAAGCACCTTAATTTTTTTTTTTTTTTTTTTTTGGAGACAGTTTCTCTTTGTAGCTTTAGCTATCCTGGAACTCATTCTGTATATCAGTGTGGCCTCAAACTCACAGAGATTCGCCTGCTTCTGCCTCCAGAGTGCTAGAATTAAAGGTGTGTGCAGCCACTGACAGGAAATTTTGCAGCCCTTCAACCCATTAGTCATTTGTTTTCCTTTTCAGAAAAGATTACTATTTTCTTTTTAATTCTATTTATGCCTGTCTGTCTGTCTGTGGGTATATGCATGTGAGTGCAGATGCCTGAGGAGGCCAGAGAGCTAATCAGCATAGGCACTGGCAGCTGAATTAAGGTCCCTCCTCTGATAATTCTAGCTTGTATCAAGTTGATATAAAACTAGCCAGCACAACTGACCCCTTGTCAGCTTGACACACAAATATCACTTTTCTGTTAGAACCCTTTCTTTCTCATTCATCTGCAAGATGCCACACTTATATTAATATTACAATATGAAACATAAAAACTTTAAAAGTTCCACGGTCTTTACAGATTCAAACACCTTTAAAGTTCAATCTCATCAGCCAGGCAGTGGTGGCACAATCCTTTGATCCTGACCCTTGGGAGGCAGAGGCAGGTAGATCTAGGAGTTCAAGGCCAGCCTGGTTTACAGAGTGAGTTCTAGAACAGCCAGGGCTATACAGAGAAACCCGTCTCAAAATAAACAACATAAAAAATGTTCCGTCTCTTTAAAATATCCAATCTCTAAACATCCAAAATCTCTTTCAAAAGAGATTTTGTGGGCTCTTACAAAAATCAGAATTAAGTTAAACGTTTTCTTACTTCAAGAGGGAAGAAGCAGGGCACAATCACAAACATGTCAAAGCAAAGCTAAACTTCCACTTCATAAATCATTCAGTGTCCAGTGTCTGGGGTTCAGTCATGATATTTTGGGCTCCTCCAAGGGGCCTAGGCCATTTCTCAGGCTCTGTTCTCAGCTACACTCACAGCTTGTCTTTTAGGTTCAGCAGAGTCCATTCCAGCATGGCTGTTGCTATTCTTGGCAGTTGTCCCATGGTACTGGCATCTTCAAAATGCTGGGGTCTCTGCTGCAGCTGGGATGCACTTTCACCAATAGCCTCTCCTGGGCCCTCTTCATGGTGCCAAGTCTCAGCTGCTCTCCATGATCCTTCATGCCTTCAAACCCAGTACAGCCTAGGTGACTCTTATACATTACCAAGTTCAGCTGCCAGTAAAGGGACAACCTTGGCTGCCTCTGGAACACAACTTCAGTGTACTAACTGAGACGACACTTCCCAGGGGATTTCACCTTAATGATGGTGGTCTCTTCTTCATCACCACAAACTTCTTGGTTCCAGCTGACCAGCATCAATTGTCCCAGTAAAGTAAAGGTTTTACTTTAGTGGTTCTAGTCTCTTGTTAGTCATAGCTGATTCTTCTACCCCAGCTAACCAGAACCACAGACTGTCAACTCAAAATAGCAAAAGCCTGATAGAGTCTTTAAGAGACTCTCAAACTTCCCTCTGGAACTCTGCAGGCCAGGTCTCCATCCTGTGCACTGCTCTGTACATCCTTGTCTTCCAAGTTCCCACAGAAATGATCAGTAAGCTTTGAACACTCAATGGCTTTTTTAGCCCAAAGTTCCCAACTCCTTCCACAATCCTCCCCAAAACATGGTCAGGTCTCACAGCAATACCCCATGATCCTAGTAACAATTTGTCTTATGGTTACTATTGCTGTGATGAAACACTGTAACCAAAAGCAACTTGGGGAGAAAAGTTTATTTCACTCACAGTTTCATATTGCAGCCATCATCAAAAACAGTAAAGACAGGAACTCAAAGCAAAGCAGGAACCTGGAGCTGGGGCTGATGTAGAGACCATGGAAAAATGCTGCTTACTGGCTTGCTTCCCATGGCTTGTGTAGCCTGCTTTCTTATAGACCCAGGTCCACCATTCCAGGGGTGGCGCCACCCACAACAGGCTGAGCCATTCCACATTAATCACTAATTAAGAAAATACCCTATAGACTTGCCTGAGCCCCATCTTTGTTGTGGAATATTCTTTTACACTGTGTAAAGATGTGTCACTGTAATTGGTTTAACAAAAAGCCAATAGCTAGGCAGGAGGTGTAGCAAGGGCTTCTGGATGGAAACACCCTGAGAAAAAGAAAGGTGGAGTAACTAGCCACATGCAGAGGAAACAGGCTGAGCAAAATGGAGATGAGATAACAAGCACCTGGAAGAACATAGATTAAAAATATGGATTAATTTAAGTTATAAGAACTAGTTAAAAACAAGCATAAGCTTAGCCTGAGCTTTTATAATTAATAATAAGTCTCATGTCATTTTTTTTTTTTTTTTTCTGAGCTGGTAGCCCAAAGAAAAATCCATCTGCACACTTTAACGAAGGCATTTTCTCACCTGAGGCTCCTGCTTTTCTGATGACTCTAGCTTGTGTCAAGTTGACATGAAACTAGGCGGCACAGGTCCTCTGGAAGAACAGGAAGTACTCTTAACCACTGAGCCATCTCCCAGGTCCCCAAATTCATTTTCTTAAGTCCATTTTTCTAAATGATTTTTCAGATTTCTTTTGCTGCATTTTCTAAGGTGAAACACATCTCTTTTCTGCTGTGGAACAATCCTTTTCTACACTATGATTATGTATTACTGTTATTGGGTAATAAAAAACTAACAGTCTGGTACCTGGGCAGGAAGTTAGGCAGGAAAGCCTAAAGAATATGGGAAGAAGAGCAGAGTCAAAGAGATGCCAGCCAGGCTCCAAGCAAGCAGGACATGTAAAAATGAGATAACAAGCCATGAGACACGTGGCAAAGCATAAATAGAAATATGACTAATTTAGGTGTAAGAATTAGCTAGTAACAAGCCTGAGCTATTGGCTGAGCATTTATAATCCATATTCAGCCTCTAAGTCACTTGGTTATTTGGGACCTGATGGTAGGGACTTTTTCTTTAAACTATGCTTATATCACTACTGTCTGCTTTTAAATCTTTTCCCTTTTTTCAGGGCAATCTTTTCTGTGTTGGACCTAATGAAAGTAGACATGGCCAACTTTGCTATCACTAGCATTAGACCACACCTCATGCAGCAGTCAGTCGAATACGAGAGGAAGAAGTTTCAAGAGGTGTTGGAGAAGCAGCCGAGTAAGTGTGATGCTCTGTGGCACCTTTTCATTGTTGGCTTTTGTGTTGCATTTTAGCTACTGCAGCTTGTTATTACATAAGAGCCAACAACTGAGCCAGGTGGGGGCACACGCCTTTAATCCCAGCACTCAGGAGGCACAGGCAGGCAGAGCTCTGAGTTCAAGTCCAACCTGGTCTACAGGGTAAGTTCCAGGACTACACCGAGAAGCCCTGACTTGAAGAAAACAAAATAAAACAAAAAAAACAAAAACAAAAAACCATAACCACCCCAAAAGCTAACAACTTTTTCTAATTCAAGACTAGACTCTGTGAGGGTAGTGTAACTTGAAGAAGGAAAAGCATGGGATGCTGTTAAGCATCAAAACAAAATAATAGTAAATAAACTCAACTGGCAAGAGTTGTGTGGGTACAGGAGAGTAAAAATAAAAAGAATGAAGATTATTAGATTAAATATTTTTTCCTCCAAGGAAAATTTCACTTTCAGTTAAATTATATTTCTGGTCTTCATCTTAAAATCATGACAAATCTCTTTTAATGAATTTTTCTGTGCTATGAGAGCAGCAGGGAACTTCACTTAACTTCTGTTTTCAAAACCAGGAAATATCAGTTTTTACTCTTTGCTGTTTGTTTGGGCTTTTGTTTTTTTGTTTGTTTTTTAGACAGGGTCTCAAAATATTAGGTAGGCCTGTCTAGGCTGCATCACTGCCTTTCTGGTTCTGAGATTAAAGGTGTGTACCACCACACCTGGCTTTATATCTGTTATAAGACCGGGCTGGCCTTACCATGACAGTCTTCCTGCCTTGACCTCCTCAAGTGCTGGGAAGAAAATGACATTCTTTTTTTTTTTTTTTTTTTTTTTTTTTTAAAGATTTATTTATTTATTATGTATGCAGTAAACAGAAGAGGGTAGCAGATGTTATTCTAGATGGTTGTGAGATACCATGTGGTTGCTGGGAATTGAACTCAGGACCTCTGGAAGAACAGTCAGTGCTCTTAACCTCTGAGCCATCTCTCCAGCCCCCGAAAATGACATTCTTACAAGCTGCAGATGACTACAGGTAAACACCCAACTGAAGAGTCTAGACTTGTGTTTTTAGGGTGCTTTCCTGAGCTGTCTGTGATGAATCTCACATAGGCACAGCTTTGCCAATGAGGAGATGAAAATGGCTGTCTCTGAATAGATTTTGTTGCTGGAGCAGATTGTGGTCCCAAAGTTAATTCCTGCAGCCTCAGGTGGATGCTTGGGGTCAGGAGTGGAAAGAGGATAGTAGCAGTGGAAGAACATTGGCTTGAACACCGTTCAGTCTAATTGGTGCCATGGTGCCTACAGGGAGGCACATGGGAACACAGTCTCCTAGGCTAGAGCATGACACACTGTTCAGTCTATCCAGTGCCATGGTGCCTGCGGGGAGGCATATGGGGACACAGTCTCCTAGGCTAGAGCATGACACACTGTTCAGTCTATCCGGTGCCATGGTGCCTGCAAGGAGGAACACGGGGACACGGTCTCCTAGGCTAGAGCATGACACACTGTTCAGTCTATCCGGTGCCATGGTGCCTGCAGGGAGGCACACGGGGACACAGTCTCCTAGGCTAGATGGTGGTAGAGTCCTGTACAGGAAGCTCTGGCACAGTGAAAGATTCTGCTGAATAGGAGCCTACCTGTCTCTCTCTGGTCACCAAGAGTCCAGTACTTGTCCACCAGGGTTTCCAAAGTCTGGGTGCCACAGAAAAGGCTGTCTCTAGAAGGCTGAAGGCAGAGTGAGGCCACATGGCTCAGCTGTTGTCTCAGGGACCAAGTTGAGAACTTTGTGCAGAAAATAGAGGTGCATGGTCACCTGGGAAGACCTGACAGCCACTGTGATCCCAGCTGCCTGTGTGGCTTGAAGGAGGCTGCCACCAGGGCTGCAACTCTCCTAAATGGCACTTCTTACTCAGAACATGGAGGACATTCGTGTTGTTATAGGGTACCTGTTGTGTTACTAGCTTAGGAAAGCATCGGGTGCATAATGACCACCGAAAGCCACCCAGTGCCCCTCTGTAAGTGCTCCTCACGCAGACACCACAGGCTGTGTGTAATTCTGACTGGTGTGTAAGCCCTCAGTGTACACACTTGGCTACACAGGGAACTCCAGATGGTGTCTTGGCATGCTTGTCTGGCAGCTAGTTTTCCTCTCTCTGGAGTTGGTGTCATCTGGGCTTCTGGCCCCATCTAATGCAGTGGTCAGAACTAGAATAGAGAAGAAGGAAGGGGCGAGGAGCTCTGCCAGCCTGGGAAGCACTTGTCCTGTATTTCTTTTTATTTGTTCTTCTCTTCTCTTTTGTTTTGTTTTGTTTTTTTTTTACTTACTCACCACTGTTCCCCTCCTTCCCGTCTTCGCAGCCACACCCCCATTCTCCCCCACCCCATACTCTCACCTACTCCTCAGAGGGTAAGGAATCCCAGGGTGAGTCAATGCAGTCTGGCGTATCCAGTTGAGGCAGGACGGAGCCCTTCCCCCCAGTATCAAAGCTGAGCAAGATGTTCCTCTGTGGGGAATGGGCCCTGAATAAATTCTGGTTCCACTACCAGAGGCCTCACAAACTCTACTCCATTCGACTGTCATCCACATTCAGAGGGCCTAGTTTCTTCCCATGCAGGTTCCCCAGCTGTCAATCCAGAGTCAGTGAGCTCCCAATAGCTCAGGCCAGCTGTTTCTGTGGATTTCTCTGTGTAACCACTCTGACTGTCCAGGAACTCACTTTGTAGATCAGGCTGGCCTCAAAGTCACAGAGATCTGCCTGTCTCTGCCTCTGCTGGAATTAAAGGTGTAGGCCACACCTTCTATTCAGATAGACTTGTCTGAGGTCATGAAGCTGGTGATGAGCAATACTGTGATCTGGATTGAGTTTTATGGATTCCAAAGTTCATTCTCTAGTCTGAATTTCACTGTGAGAACGCTCTTCCTTAAGGTAATTCCAAGAAGTGTTCCTGTGAGTGTCAGAGTGATGAACACAACCCTGTTTTCCACAGACTCCCTGGACTTTGTCACCCAGTGGCTGGAGGAGGCCTCAAATGACCTTTTGACTCAGAAGTACAAGCATGCCTTGCCGGCTGGGGGAGGGGCTACTGGCTCTGGGGATGCTCCAGTGCTAAGCCCTCTTTCTGTCCAGAATTATGCCTACCTGAAGCTTCTGAAATGGGACCACTTCCGGAGACCCTTCCCCGAGGTAGGTGCTGCTGGCATTTAGCCATCCATACTTTGTGTCATGTAGCTCAGCTTTTCAGAAAGAATCATGGAATTCTGTTATAAATCACAGACCAAAATGTCTTTTCATTTGAAATTGTATTTACTTCTTTAGGAATGTTTTAGCAAAATAAAGGGGAGTTCCATTGTGACATTTCTTTTTTTTTTTTTTTTTTTTTCTGAGGAGCATAAAAGAATATTATTTTTATTGTTGTTGATTCAGTGTTGTCCACAGAACAGAATTTTCTCTGTGGCCTCAGCTACCTAGAGCACATTGTGTTTTGATACAGTCCATTGCTCTTTGACCTACTTGATGTTCATATTGGAATAACTGCTCCTTGCTCATATACTCATCTCTATTACCATCCGTCCCTGTCTTCCGCTTCCCCTTCCTCTCCCCAAGGATTCCCCTTCCGTGAGAAAACATGCAGCGTTGCCTCTTTTCCCTTCCCCTTATTATTTCTTGTTTCCCTCTCCACCCACCTTCTCTCTTTGAGGCAGAGTCAGTCTCTCTCTCTCTCTCTCTCTCTCTCTCTCTCTCTCTCTCCCTCCCTCCCTCCCTCCCTCCCTCCCCTTAGCTGTCCTGGAGATTGCTCTGTCTCTGCCTCCTAATGCTGAGGTCAGGGATGTATGTACCATGCCCAGCTTTCCCTTTCCTTTAAAGCCCACTCCTCCCTCAAGTCTCCCTTTGGCCTTTATGTCATTCATTTACACACATGTGCATGTACACACACACACACACACACACACACACACACACACAGGGTAGCCCTGGATGGCCTGGAATTCACTAAACAGTCCAGTCCAAGCTGGCTTTAAACTTACAAATATTTACCTGCTGATGCTTCCTGAATGCTGGGATTACATTTGTGAGCTGATTGCCATCTAATTTTATTCTTTATGGTTGAATAAAATGTCCCTGTGTATATGAAACACATTTCCTTTATTCCCTCTAGGTTGCTTCCATATTTTGGTTATTGTAAGTGATGCTACAATAATTTCTCCTTAGCTTGTACCACTTATTTTCAGACTATATGGCGTCACCTTTGTAGGCATCAGCAGTCAGCATACTTTCCTTCTTTTAGTTCTGATGTTGGTCTCTGTATTTGTCATTTCTGGATAGTTCCTACAAATGCAGTACACAGTTTGGACCTTTTGTGTCTGGCTTCCATTGGGGAATACAATGGGGACACTTGATGGCATAGACCAGAACTTAACCATTTTTTGTAGCTGGTTAGTTTTTTTGTCCTGTCTGGGCTTCTCGATCTGGACAAAGCTCTTCCACCTTTTCATTGTATAAAGAATTACTTGTTTTTACCTTTGCTTCTAATGTTATGGGAGGTGAGTGTGGCTGTGAGGTCAGGGAACAGCTCTCGGGACAGCTTCTTCCCCCTTGTGGGCTCTGGGCATCCAGCTCAGGTGATCATGCTTGGTGGCTGGTGCCTTTACCTGCTGAGCCCTCATGAAGGCCTCGTTGTGCTTTTATACCATCTTTCTTTTGGATTTTCAAGACAAGGTTTCTCTGGCAGCCCTGGAACAAACTCTGTAGACCAGGCTGGCCTTGAACTCATAGAGATCTACTTGCCTCTGCCTCCTGAGTGCTGGGACTAAAGGCATGTGCCACCACTGCCTGGCTCACCATTTTCTATCATTTCTAAGTATACAGTTGAATAGCATTAAAAAGTACACACCATTGTGCAAGCATTGGCACTGCAGAAGGTTCACATCCCCATAGACTGTAACTCTACCTATCAGTCACTGTGGTGATTTGAATGAAATTTGCCCCCATGGGGGCTGGAGAGATGGCTTAGAGGTTAAGAGCACTGACTGTTCTTCCAGAGTTCCTGAGTTCAATTCCTGGCAACCACATGGTGGCTCACAACCATCTATAATGTAATCTGGTGCCCTCTTCCATATACTGTATATATAATAATATATACAATATGTATATATATATAAAGAAAATCGCCCCCATAGGCTCATACATTTATATGAACTGTTTGGGAAGGATCAGGAGGTGTGGCTTTGTTGGAGAAGGTGTGTCACGGGGGGTGGGCTTTAAGGTTGCCTTTTTCTTAAAGATTTAGTTTTATTATTTTGTAATTACCTGGCGGGGGGGCAGGGAGGAGTATTTGCATGTGACTGCAGAGCCCAGGGAGCTGGAGTTATAGGAGGTTGTGAGCCACCATATGGTGATGGGAATCAAACCCTCCTGTACAAGAGCAGTCATTTCTGTTAACCACTGCGTGTAATAAGGCCTTTTCATTGGGACTGTCTGCTCCCTGATAATGACATGCAGGCTTATTATTAATTATGAAAGTTTGGCCGATAGCTTAGGGCTGTTTCTAAATAGCTCTTATACCTAAATTAACCCATTTCTGCCTTGTGGCTTTATTAATTCTTCTCTCTGGTGCCCCTCCCACTTGCCCTGCATCTCTGCCCTTCTTCTTCCCAGCATCCCTTGTGTCTGGAATTCAGCCTAGCTACTGGCCAGCCAGCTTTTTATTAAACCAGAGTGACATCTTCAGTATAAGAAAAGATTATTCCACAGTATTTTCCCCTTTCTGTCTAAATAAAAGAAAAGATTTTTAACTCTGGTACAGTAAAATTATGTACAACAAGAACAATTATCAAGTAAGAATTACATCATTATGTCTAGTCCATTTGATTTGGCAAATTTGGAGGAAGCACTTTATTTTCTATTCTCTCTTAGTCTAAAGTTTTATACATAAACCATTTTTTTGTCATAATTTGTATTACTGTTGGTTTGTCCCGTGAGATCAGACACACACACACACACACACACACACACACACACACACACACACACACACACTACCAGGGCCACATGAGAGTTTATTCAGGAGAGTTTTCAGGCAAGTACAGGAGCAGAGAAGCAGAAGACAGAAGAGACAGACTGTAACATGGCTTCTCCTTTTAAGAGAAAGGGTGGGCACAGATTTACATAGCCATGCCTAGGGGGTGTGCCCTCCATTAGTGGCATGTTTAGCCGGAGCCCATATGGCTGCTACATGCCAAGAATTCTTATTTCATCCAGCACCATGTTGGGTTCACCACATGGCATGCCAAGAATCCTTTCAATTACCATCCTAAAAATATCTTTTTAGACTTTAAGACATCTTTCTAGCTAAACAACCTAAACTTTTATTTTTTTAACCTTATAAATTTTATATATGTTATGTAAGATTTTTGTTTGTTTGAATTTGATAATAAAGAAAACTGTAACTATAACTGTCTTGCCTTCAACTCCATCAGAGACCTGAGAAGGATAAAATACTATTTGGATAAAATGAAACTGCTGAACAAGTAACTTCCAAAACTATAGAAATGACAGAGACAGTCACCCAAGCTTCTTCTGTAACATTGAAGCATCTGTCTTTGGCCTATGGGCATAGAATATCTGACAGAATTTTCTGTGAAGCAGAAATTTTGAAGGACTGCCCTGCCATGTCTTGACAAAGTTTGGCAGTTGCTTTCTTTTGTGTCCTGTTTGTCCAATTTGGATGGCATACTGCCAGAAATTGAGGCAAGGTCAGTTCCTTGCCCAGTGGCTAACTTTTGCCACAAAGAAAACAAACTCCATATGGAGGTTCTTCAGTGCCCATCATATTCTTTGAAGTAGATTGGTACTGCTAGGAGCAGACATGTCTCACTGTCATGAAAGGCCTTATGTTATTAAAACATCTTAAATGCTATAGTCTATATATCTATGCAGTGTTTGAAGACCACCTGTCTATCTAAAATATATCTGGCTTGACTTTGAAGACATATTTAACATGACTACAAGTTTGATTGTTATAGGTGACTAACTACTAATCTGCATTTTTCATTATCTTAAATAGTTTGTAATGATTTTCAAGGACTAGAAATTTATATTACAGGGCTGGAGAGATGGCTCAGGGGTTAAGAGCACTGACTGTTCTTCCAGAGGTCCTGATTTCAATTTCCAGCAACCACATGGTGTCTCACAACCATCTAGAATAACATCTGCTACCCTCTTCTGTTCACTGCATACATAATAAATAAATAAATATTTTTTTTTAAAAAAGAAATTTATATTACATTGTTAATTGAGCTGCATATGTACAATACCTTAGACAAGAGTAGAAACGTATGTACAGTATGATCTAACAAAAATAACCTTAAATTTGTATCAGTATACAAAAAGATCTTAAACAAGAGTAGAAACATATACAGCATAACAAAAATAACTTAAAATTTGCATTAATATACAAAAATCCATACCAATGTAAAATATTTAGACTAGTCATTGTTTTTTTTCCTTTTTTTTTTTAAACTTTATTTATTTATTTATTTGCCTTGGTGTTTGTCTGGAACTGGAACTACAGACAGTTATTAGCTGCCATGTGGGTGCTGGGAATCGAACCCGGGTCCTCTGGAAGAGCAGACGGTGCTCTTAACCGCTGAGCCGTCTCTCCAGCCCCACCATTGTTTTTATAGTTTAAAAATAGATTCAATAATCTACTACTCTTTTACCGTATTATTTCTGTAACCCTTCTTTTTCTTTTCAAAATGAGATACTTGAATCTAATCTCCTTTGTTTAGCTTTTTTCCTGACTATGACCAGTAACAACTTATAACCAACCCCCTTAGGTGATGATAAACATCCATAACCCACCAAGTGCAAAAACCATCCACCCCACCTCTTGGGAATGTTTTTTAGACTGCTTCCTACTTTCTGGGGGTGCTGGCATCTTTGGGGGACTCTGAGAAAATTAGGATAATGGTCAAGTCTTGGCTAGAATAGTCTGTGAGGCTAGACCATCTCAGCCAGCAGCCTTGAAGCTGTTCTGGATATAGAACTCTGAGGAAACTGTAACAGAGGCACTCTGAAAGGCTGGATCACCTGGGCCACCCATTTTCATTGGTGTTTCATCCACTCGGTCTGAAAATAGACTTTCAAAGGTAAAATATATATCTGTATTAACATAAGTAGGGACTATGTGATGTTCACAAGGCAGCCAAAGATAATTTTTTATTTTATGTTTGAACAGGTAAAATATACATCACCTGTCTTGTAGCTTTTCTAGGTTAATTTTTTTTTTATGTGTGTAGCCAGAATTTCCAGGGGATCTCATCCAATTAAATCTGATCTCTGTCGACCTTAAATAAAACTTTAGCCTTTCATTTTCTGTGGAAACAAAAGCATAACCTCTTCCCCAACATTATCTTTTTTTTAATATTTATTTTTATGTGAATTGGTGTTTTGCCTGCATGTATAACTGTGTAAAGGTGTTAGATCTTGGAATTACAGACAGTTGTTAGCTGCCATGTGGATGCTGGGAATCAAACTCAGGTCCTCCAGAAGAACAGTCTGTGCTCTTAACCAATGAGCCATCTCTCCAGCCCAAGACTTTAACTTATTATTTATAGGCTATCTTTTCTATGACTGTCTATACCAATTTTTTAAAGCTTACACATATTTTTAGATACATTGTAACCTGTTTAGAGTTTTTTTCCCTGCCTGGATCTGTCTTTACTAAGCATGTGCAGTCCAGCTTAGCGCATGGTGCTGGCAGATGGCTCCAGCCTGCAGGCAGCAGCCAGTAGCCACCTCTACATGCCACAGAACATGAGCCTGCCTGAGACTGTAGGACTAGGAAGCTACATCCAGCTCGACTACAAATTACATCCAATGTAGGGCCTGGAATATCCAAACATAGTGCTTGAGAAAGCAAATAAATAAGTAATTACTCAGAAGTTTATATTAATTACAAACTGTTTGGCCAATGGCTCAAGCTCATTACCAACTAGCTCTTATAACTTAACCCATTTCTATTAATCCATTGTATGGCCACATGTTTGTAGCTTTACCAGTGTTTCATTACATCTTGCTTTCTGGACGGCAGCCTGCAGTGGCCCTCTGACTCCACCCTTCTTGTCTTTATCTCTGCTTGGATTTCCTGCCTGCCTCTTTCCTTGCCATAGGCTAAAATAGCTTCTTTATTAAAATTTGGTAACAAAGTATATTCAAAGCTTAGAGAAAGACATACCACATCATTTTTGTTTTCAGCACTACAGCGTAGGGAAGTCTCAAAATCTTGTTGACCCTCCTGGCTCTCTAGTGCAAGGATCACAAGCATAGTCCACTCCATCTGGCTCGACCCTAAATCGCTAATGTCTTGATTAGCTTCTTATAGCAGAGCACGCTCCTAAAGCTTGTTTGATTAACCTATAAAAACTCAGATCTGAGCCAAGCATAGGTGGTGCACTCATTTAATCCCAGAGCTCTGTGAGGCCAGGGCCAGCCTGGTCTACACAGCAAGCTCCAGAATAGCCAGAACTACATGGTGAGACCCTGTCTCCAGACTTCCCTAATTTCCCAAAAGAAAAGAAACCAGTCAAAAACCTCTTTACTGAATCATTACCCACCTAACCTTCCTGCTGCTCTTCTCCTTCCCCTCTGCAGTCTTCGCTAGGTAGGACCCGGGCTCTTTGACACTGGTGCACTGGTACAGTAAGACCCGGGCTCTTTGATACCTGTATGCACTGGTACAGTAAGACCCTGGCTCTTTGACACCTGTATGTGCTGGTACAGTAAGACCCGGGCTCTTTGACACCTGTATGTGCTGGTACAGTAAGACCTGGGCTCTTTGATACCTGTATGCACTGGTACAGTAAGATCTGGGCTCTTTGACACCTGTATGCACTGGTACAGTAAGATCTGGGCTCTTTGACACCTGTATGCACTGGTACAGTAAGATCTGGGCTCTTTGACATAAGAGGCAGTCCCCCTTCAGGTGGCCTCGTGTAGTCATTAGTTCTGCTCAGCTTGTCATTTTGTACTGTTTTCTTTATCTCTGTACCTGAGGTGGTGGTTGTTACCGTTTGTTTGTTGTTCCAAGGCAGAGTCTCAATTTGTATCCCAGGCTGGCCTTAGACTCATAGCAATCTCCTGACTCAGCCTTCTGAGTGTGTTTGTGGGTGGGTAGAGGAGTGGAATTACGGACTCAGCCACCATGCCCAGCCTGCCCAGTGCTGAGTCTCCTTTGGGCTGTGCACTAAGATGAATAATTGTAGGCTCTGATTCAAGGAACTCCTCCCTCTATCGGCACGGGTGACTTCCTGGTTTATGGGGACAAAGATGGTGTCACAGGACTTGGATGTTTTCTTTTAGATCTGGGACCATCAATCCTGGACCTGTGGGGAGGCACTGGCCCCTGCAGCTCCCTTACCCTTCCCTTGTTACTGCTGCTGAGACTGTGGCTCAGCCACTCCCCAGCTGCTAGGTTTCTTCATCTTTTATGCAGCTGTACAAAAGGAAACCCCTTTTCATATAGCCTCAGAGGATAAAGGAAACTTCCCTGGGTCCATGAGGTTGTGAAGGAGTCTGAGTTTATCTCCAGCCTGCCTCAGGGCATGCTTAGTGTTGTGCCAGCTCAGAAAGGAGTCCTGGAAATCTGAATGGGCACCCACAGGGCAGGTGGAGGTTGGTGCCATTGCCCTCTGCTGGCCAGCTTGAGTCTGTCTCTGCTCGGCTGTGACATATATGTTCATTGCAGACTGTCTTGATGGACCAGTCTCGATTCCAAGAGCTCCAGCTGCAGCTGGAGCAGCTGGCCATCCTGGGAGCCGTGCTGCTTGTCACTCTCAGCACGGCCACACCTGCAGTTTCTGGCCAGGCTGACTTTGCCGAGAAACTCAAGATGACAGTGAAGATTCTGCTGATGGACATGCATCTGCCGTAAGTGGCTGGGCCCTACGGGGGATGGAATCGTAGTGCACCATGGGAGATTCCCGGTGTAAGGCCTTTAGGAGCTAAGAAAAGACTTTGCCTATCTGCTGTTTAGTCATCATGGCCATCATGTCCAAGTTACAGAGAACTGTATACTTAACAAGGCTCTAAGGTGGTGCTTTTCAGGTGTCAGTGCTCAGGGCCTAAAATGTGCAGTTCAGTTTCTACTGTGCCCAGTGCACTTTAGCAGGTGGGACTGAAGCAAACACCTCCTGAGGTGGATCTCACACTGTGTTTAACCTCTTTTTTTAACCTAGTCTTATTACCAACCAACCAACCAAGCACCCGCTGCCTCCCACCCACTGAATTACTTTCAAAACCACCTTAAAGAAAACAGTGTAACCCCAGGACAGCCAGTTGCTCCTGCTGTGGCTCTTGGGGGAGAAAGATCACAGAAGAAACAAACTTTACCCCCAGGGCACACCTATCAAATCACGTTCCTGCCTTGTGCACTCACCTCATAGACGTCCCATGTCTTCGAGCATGTCATTTTATCATGTATCAAATTTCACATTGGGAAATCTCCAGCAGGTACTCCCACAACACAGCCAGTACGTGACTCCATGATTCATAGCACATAGGGTGGGTTTGAATGGTTCCAGTAAGCCCTGTGTCTGTGAGTCCTATGCAGAGACTCTAAGGGGGACCCCAACCCTGACCTTCTTTCTGTCTTAGTCAGGGTTTCCACTGCTGTGGAGAGACACCATGACCACGACAACTCTTATAAAGGAAAACTTTTAGTTGGGGCTGGCTTACAGTTCAGCGGTTTAGTCTAGTGTCACCATGGGGAGGGGGGGAAGCGTGGTGGCACACAGGCAGGCATGGCGCTGGAGAAAGAGCCAAGAGTTGTACATGTGGATCCACAGGCAGCAGGAAGAAAGGGAGCCGCTGGGCCTGGCTTGAGTATTTGAAACCTCAAAACCCACTGCCAGTGACACAGTTCCTCCAACGAGGCCACCTCCTACCGCCCCATGCTAAGCATTCAGATGGGACTCTATATGGAGGCTAGTCTTCATTGCTGTTTGTTCTTGTTTTTTGAGACAGGGTTTCTCTGTGTAGTCCTGCCTGTCCTGTAATTCTCTCTGTAGACCAGGCTGGCCTCAAACACACTGAGATTCACCTGCTCTGCCTCCTGAGTGCTGGGATTAAAGATATTCACCAACACTACCTGGCAAACCACCATATCATCCTTACAAAAGGAAGGGATTGTGCTGCCAAGTTTGTACAATGTGTGGGTGTGGTCAGCCTGGGCAAATTCATACATTGGGACAAGTGGTTGAGTCAGCCCAGGACACGGCTGATCTGAGGCCTGTTCTGATGCTGTTGCCCAGGTCGGCCATTGGCTGTCCCCTCTATTTCCTGCTAGTGCAGACTTTCTTGAAAGTCCTGGCTGCTCGGCCTATACACAGTGGGACCAGCAGTGAGTCCTGGGCCTCACACCTTTGCTTCCCAGAAGTCCTGTAGTAGGAAGACTCTAGACCCAGAATTCTGTTGCTCTGCAGTTACATGGAGTGAATACTCGCTAAACAGTAGCTGTGAGAAAAATAGCTGAAAAGAAAACATTCTTATAGGGGCCACCAGCAGGAGGTCATCTCACAGGTATTCCCAAGTAATAAAGGGTATTTGTTTTCTCAATGGAAGCTGGTCGTGGTGAACATCTGTGATCCCACACTTGAAAGGTGAAACAGGAGGACCAGGAATTCATGGTTAGCCTCAGCTACTTGACATCCTGTTTCAGAAACCAAACCAAACCAAAGCAGCTGCAGAGAGTTGGGGATGCACCTCAGTTGACAAAGTGCTTACCATCAATGAGGCTTTGGGCTTGTTCTCTAGCATGGTAAAAAGAAACCAAGACACAAAGGAGTGCTCAGTGAGAAGGGTTTTATCCCCACTCTCGTCCCACAGCTACCGAATGTCTGTGTTCCTCTGCAACCTCATTTTACCACAGAGGCCTGAACGAGCCATTGCGCTCTGAGGCCTGGGGATGTAGCTCTGTCAGTGAGCCCACACCTAACATGTATATGGGTAATATGCATGGAGCCCTCATCCCCAGGCTTTATAGCGCCTGGCGTGGTGGTATCACACAGTTCTAATCCAAGCACTTGTGAAGTAGAGGCAGAGCATCCAGAGTTCAAGGTTATTCTCAGCTATATAGTAAGTTGTAGACCAGCCTGAGCTACGTGAGACCCTGTCAACCAACAAACAAAAAAGCACATTGGTATGGTTAGACAGGGATGCACAGTCTAGGAGCTAGGGAGCAGGAAAGAAAGCCACAAGTCCCCACAAAACCAGTGCTGTCACTCTTGGCGGGACAGGGCAAGTGAAAGGCCCTTTGTACTCATGATGCCTTTCTTCTCCTGGCTCCCTTTCCCTTCTCTGTTCTAGTTCCTTCCGTCTGGAGGATGCTCTGACTTCCATTGGGGAGAAAGTGTGCCTGGAGGTGAGCAGCTGCCTCTCCCTGTGTGGATCCTCCCCATTCTCCATCAATAAGGAGACTGTGCTCAAGGGCCAGCTTCAGGCCCTGGCCAGTCCTGATGACCCCATTCGCAGGATTGTGGGTATGTTTGGGGAACAGTCTTTCTTTCTTTCTTTCTTTCTTTCTTAGATTTATTTACTTATTATGTACACAGTGTACAGAAGAGGGCACCAGATGTCATTATAGATGGTTGTGAGCCACCATGTTGTTGCTGGGAATTGAACTTGGGACCTCTAGAAGAACAGTCAGTGCTCTTAACCTCTGAGCCATCTCTCCAGCCCCTGGGACCGTCTTTCAAAAGGTCTCTTAGTTACTTTATACTGCTGTGATAAAACACCGTGACCAAAAGCTTCTTGGGAAGGAGGGGGATTTAGTTCATCTTAGAATTGTCAGGTCATACTTCACTGAGGGAAGTTGGGTAGGAACCTGGGGCAGAGAGTTAGGGACAGGAACTGAAGGAAAAACCATGGAGGAATTTTGCTTATTGGCTTGTTCTCTTCGGCTTGCTGAGCTCAGCTTGTCTTCTTATATAGACCAAGACTACCTCTCAGGGTGGTAGCACTCAGTTTTCTCGGGTATCCCACATCAATCATTAATCAAGAAAACGACCGAGTGTGGTGGTCCACCTTTAATCCCAGCACTTGGGAAGCAGAGACAAGTGATCTCTGAGTTTGCATAGAGTCATAGGACAGCAAAGACTGCACAGAGAAACCATGTCTTGAGAGGGAGGGAGAGAGAGAGAGAGAGAACAGACCTGCCTGCAGGCAATCTAATGAAGACATTTTCTCAGTTGAGATTCCTCTTCCAAGAAGATCTCACCTCATGTTGACCTCCAAAAAAAAAAAAAAAAAAATTCTCCAGGAGAGAGGGCTAGAGGCCCTCAGAAGGAAACCGAGAGGGTTTGGTTTGATGGATTATGGTCCTGAGTGCTTCTGGGTCAGGTTCATCACTAGTGTCATGGGCTGACCAAAAAGATGGGCAAGGACCAGAGACCATCATTATCTCAAAGCTCTGACTTCCGGGAAAAGGCCTTGACTCAAATCCTTGTTACTAAGCAGTATTTTCATACACAATGAATGACATGAATTTTTGTTTTTAATGAAGGCAGTTTTTTTAAGCCTGCTTTATCCTGGTCCTATATTCACCACTGTTTAATCTGTGGGTCACTGAGGAGGCTTTTGAAACTTATAGAGATTGTACTCAACAGGAAAGGCCTTTGAGCAGCCAGAAGCCTCCTTGCTGCTCATGTCTCATCTTTGTGTGCTTCCTGATGGCAGCAAGTGACACACACAGTCCTGGTGGGAAGGACCCAGACCTCTGCAGCAGGCTTCTCCCAGCTCATGACAGGGAGACTTAGCAGTTATGAAGGCTCGGCCCTGTCTCATGCTTCCCCCACTAGCTCTTACAACTTCATTTGTTTCTCTTCATCTACATTTTGCCTTACGGCTTTTTCTCTTTTTGTCCTACTCTGTGTCTGTGTGTCTGGCATCTGCCTGTCCTCATTCTTTCTCCATTCTAGATCCCCCGCCTGCCCCTCTACTGCCTACCTACTGGTGCTTCAGCTTTGTTTTTAGACCAGTCAGGCACCTTAGACAGGCAAAGCAACACATCTTTTTTTTTTTAAACTTTATTTGCCTTGGTGTTTGCCTGGAACTGGAACTACAGACAGTTGTTAGCTGCCACATGGGTGCTGGGAATCGAACCCGGGTCCTCTGGAAGAGCAGACGGTGCTCTTAACCGCTGAGCCGTCTCTCCAGCCCCTGCAACACATCTTTACATTGTTAAACAAATGCAGCACAAGCAAATGTGACTCATATTTGTCTCAAGTAATATTCCACAATAGACCTCCACTTTCGGATGGGCTTTCCAGCTCTGGGAACTTCAGAGAAACCAGATGCCTTCAGGAATGAAGAAGTGTAGGACCCAGCTGTCAGTGTGTTTGAGTTTGTGGGTTCAAAGTGCACAACCCAGTAGAGAAGGCAAGGCAGGCAGTCAGAAAAATCCAGCCATCTCTAGAATGGCATCAGTGTATCAATAGATGACCTGTGTGTCTTTCACTGTGAGCATCAATGGAGGGAGCCTGTGCTGAGCCTGGAGATGAGAAGTTAGCGGGACAGGACTCTTCCCCTCCTGCTCTTCCTCCTCCTCCTGCTCTTCCTCCTCCTGCTCCTCCTGCTACTCCTCCTCCTCCTGTTCTTCCTCTTCCTCCTCCTGCTCCTCCTCCTGCTCCTCTTGATGCTCCTCCTCCTGCTGCTCCTCCTCCTCCTGCTCCTCCT